>JAABKJ010014685.1:0-10064 GCA_011634705.1 Andricus grossulariae
ATTATTGTAACCATATTCAGCAGAAACCCTTGGTACAGGGACCCTCTATCCGCAACCCGAGGACGCGTTCGGTGGCTGAATATTTCATTCTATTCTTGGTCTCATTTTAAAAAAGAGATTTTGAACTTTAATTTAACAAAGTTGCAATTTTTTCCATTAATTTCGTGAAGCATGCAGAAAGTGAAAGTTGAAAATCGACAATTGGTAAAAAACGGCAAATACGTCAGTTTTTCTCACATGCTATCTCGACCCCTATTTACTAAATACGTTAAGTAGGGCTCAATCGACGTGAAATTTAATATGCTTTCTTAGCATATTTTAAAAATCTTTCTGACTTAGTTTTCAACTTGAATATCAACGAAAAAAGGAAGGCAAGTTTTTATTACGATTGATTTTAGTGGACTTGCAATTATGGGCGGTACAGTATATACAGTAGGACCTCTCGGATCGGAACTAATTTTTTTTTCTATATTTAAACGTTAGTATAAATAATATTCAAAATTTTCAATGTATATGCCACAATGAAAAATGGTTCAAGAAATCGTAATTATTACCACTTATTTAGATTTTTCAATTTATAAATATTGGTAATTCAAGGTACGATTCGAATTATTTTAATTTGAATCGTTTCCAATTAATAATGGGCAAATTATACTTCATAAAATTCAAAAATTTCAAGTTTGACTATGAGATTATAATTCATAAAATGAAAGAATTGAAATACTCAAGTTGTGGTGCTTTAATTTCAAATATTTTAATTTTTAACGCCTCATCTAGAAGTAAAAATTAGCTTAATACACAATCCATTCCCGGTATGTTTTTCATTGCCTCCACTAGAATATTATCAATAATTATTTTGTAATTTTTTCTACAGACATTTGTTACTGCCATTGCTGCAGTGAATGTCTACCCAAATACGAGATTACATGGAATGTCGGGCTTTGCAAAAAAAGGATATACTACTGGAGGTTCGACGGGACGAGTGATTAATGTCAAAAATCTGAATGACTTGAAGAAACATATCAGCATTGCAGTGCCTCAAACTTTAGTCATCACAGAAAATATTTATTCACCTAAAAAAGCGGTTCTTTTACTGGGAGCTAATAAATCTATTATTGGTTCTTGGAAATCAAACGTTATCAATAACGTATATTTTCATACAGCGCGCAAATCAAGTAACATCATCTTCCAAAATCTCGTTTTCCAACACAACGTGAAAAACATTGGCAACAATGATACTCAGTTAGTTTTAGATTATGGTGAACGTTATTGGATAGACCATTGTACCTTTGACGGAAGAAATGTAAACAAGAAAGATTTAGGAAAACTACTTAAAGTTTCAACGGTTAATTTCGTGACAATTAGCTATTGCGAGTTCATGAACCACGAGTATGGATTGATACTTGGTTATCCATCAGATAATCCAGCTGATATTGCTAAGAACAATAATTATCCTCGAATGACTATCATGTTCAATCGATTTGAAAATATTTATGCACGTGCGCCAGGCTTGATGCGTTTTGGATTCTTCCATGTTTACAACAATTATATTAACAATTGCCGCTTAGGATTTACCATTCGAATTCAATCTAAAATTTTCTCAGAAAATAACTATTTTACTGAACCTCCTAAAGAAGTGCTTGATGATAAGGGTGATGGCTCCTTTAAAGATATCGGAAGTAAAAATGTGCCGCGAAAACAAATCTCTCATGTCGATAAGTGGCGTCCATCTTCAGAGTACCACTACATTGCAAAAACGCCAAATTATAGTCGAGATTTTTGTATAAAATTTTCGGGCGCTCAAAGCCAAAAATTAAACTTTGTATTTGATAAGTAAAATTTACTTCATTATGAATAACGTGCATATTTATCTTGAAGAAAAGTTTTTATGAAAAATACAGCTTTTAAAATGGTACTGTATATTACGTGTGTATCTGAGTGAAAATCAAACAATTCACGATGTCATGTCCCTTAATAATTATACGCTTGTATTTGCAGGAATAATTAGCCTAATGACAGGATTTTACGGAAATCATGTCTACCAATTATTTTTACTCAACTGTATATAAAAATAAATTTGAATAAATATGAATAAATATTATATGCGGAAACATGTCCATGAATATATTTCTTGAAACTTATGGCACTATATCTTTTAAAAGACAGCTCAACAGCTCAGAATCTATTGTTCCAGCACATATTGAAAATTTAACTAACAATTTTGTTTTGAATAACTCACATTTAAATGTTATTAATAAACTAGATAGAGCTAAAGCTTTATATCATAAACAAATTTTAAATTGTGAAATAAAAAATCTGATCAGGAATATTGACAATTTAACAAATTACACATTCTTTCTGAAACATCGTTTACTAAAATCTATACATGAAAATTCTATTTATAACTTTTTTGAATCACAGAATTATGTACTACACAAACTTAAATATGAAAAACGAAAAGCATGCATCACAAAGTTAGAATTCAGAAGAAACAAAGTCTTTAAACAAAATGAAGTCATCGGTAATATCAGGTTAAAAAAATGGTTAAAAACATTTTAAACCAACACATCCCAGTAGACATTACTTAAAAACTATCTCTAGGTAATAAATTTGGAATTCCGTTTAAATCAAACCAACTACCTACTAACAACATCATTGTTTCTGTTGAAGATTGCATAAAAACTTTAGATATATCCAAAAAACAAGAAATTAAAAGAAACATTACGAAATTAATTGTTAACCATAAAGAAAATAATAAATTCAAAGATAATAACTTTGTCAAAAAAATTGCAGATTATCAAAAAGATAACAAAGACCTTATTTTTCTAAAAGCCGACCAAGGCAACATTACAGTTGCAGCCAATACACAAGATTACATACAGATGTCGACAATATGTTGAGAAATGGTTCTCTATATAAAAAAGTTAAAACAAGTTTGGTTCCTACAATAGAAAAAAAATGTAATGAGGTTGTTACTAGGTGGAATAATGAATCTCATATTAACGATCAAATTTTTTACCGATTGAAATCTGGAGGTTCAATTGTAGCTAAAGCTTATGCTCTTCCTAAAGTGCACAAACCAAATTTAAAATGGAGATTAATTGTGTCCTTCATTGGTTCACCAACATATAAATTATCGTCATATTTAGCAAAAGTTCTTGAACCAGTTCAAGTTACCACAGATTCATTTTGAAAAAATAGGTGGAATTTCAGAGAAAAAATAAAAGGCTTAAAAATTCCTCCTTCCCATTCCATGGTGTCTCTAGATGTGGTGTCAATGTTTGACAATATCCCTTTGGATTTGGCTATGGAATGTGTAGAACAAAAATTAAATCTATATAGAAATTTAACAAAAATCTCAAAAAACGAAATACTTGTCGCGGATAGAACAGCTTTTAACAACACAGTTTTTTCTTCCAATAAATGTTATTACAAACAAACATCAGACTGCCCAATGGGGTCTCCATTATCTACAATCATATCGAATATCGTATTAGAAGACATAGAATCTAGAGCGTTGTCACATTTAAATATCAAGCCACTTTTTTATAAACGTCATGCAGATGATGTGTTTACTATAATTCCAACTAAAAAAATCCAGGAATTTGTCAACGTGTTTAACAGCATCAATGAGTCGGTTCAATTTACTCACGAAATTGAGGAAAACAAGACTCTAAACTACCTTGATTTGTCAGTGATAAAAAAGACGATGGACTAATTCTCACAAACTGGTATAAAAAACCTACATTTTCTGGTCAGTTTTAAATTACAACTCACACCATCCTTTTGAACAAAAAACAGGACTAATCAAACATTTAATTGACAGAGGCATGAAACTTAGCGATGTTCAGTTTAGAAAAGATAATATTAAACAAATCGAAGAAACCTTAATTATCAACAATTATCCATTACCTCTTATAAATTGTATAATTAAAGAAAGAACACATGAAATTGATAACAATTCTAGTAAGAGTAAAAAGTCAAAATGGTTAAAAACACTAAATAAAAATGATAAAAGCTTAACTTTTCCGTATAAACAAGGTTTATCAGAAAGAATTAGAAGTTCTCTTTAAAGATTTATTTTATAATCGTATATTTCAAAAACAATAATAAATTAGAGAATTTGTACAACATTAAAAAAAAGATCCTGAATCAATAAATAATTTATCGGGTATTGTTTACCTCATAAAATGTAAAGGATGTTTAAAGATTTACATGGGTGAAAGTAGCAGAAAACTAAAAACGCGAATAACTGAACATAAAAGAGATTGCAGAATCGGTAATAATTAAACTGGCCTATCTCAACATGCTTTGTCATTTGATCACTATTTGGATTTTGAATTCCAAAACATCAGAATTCTAGCAAAAGAAAATATTAAATACAAAAGAAAAATTATACAATCGATTTTGATTAAAAAGTACAATAATTTATGTGTTAATTTACAAACTGAAAGAATGTATATTAATGATGTTTATCAATGCTTATTAAATTGATTTTTTTTCACTCTCAAAGATTTTGGCGCGTTGCCGTGACTTTAGCTATAATGACAATAATTACTCAATATCTAATTATATAATCAAATATGACTCCATATTACCTTCTCTGTACTAAATTTGTTCATCCAAATGTCGCCCTGGCTCAGTTCAGAACATTGACATTACAATTTTTCTTTCTCCGACAATAATATCTTAAAAACGTTTTCGACGAGTAGTCTCTTCTTTCTGTTTTAAAGAGGATGACTACATAAGTTTGAAAAAAATGTAAAAACAACAAAATTTTTTTAACAGTTTTGATTGATAACCGTTTTGTTTGTGTTTTCACTGTCATCGATCGATTTGTTTCAGGTAACGATTTTAATGCATATATGTAATTTATTTGGTGTGCAATTTATTATTAGATGTACAAATTGAATTTTATCAAAAAAGTATGTTTTTACAGACACTTTTTTAATAATGTTATTATCTTGAGGAAGACCGAAAGATGGTTCGAAACGTCAATTTTCTTAATATGTAATTAAATAAACATATATATATATATATGTTTATTTAATTACATATTAAGAAAATTGACGTTTCGAACCATCTTTCGGTCTTCCTCAAGATAATAACATTATTAAAAAAGTGTCTGTAAAAACATACTTTTTTGATAAAATTCAATTTGTACATCTAATAATAAATTGCACACCAAATAAATTACATATATGCATTAAAATCGTTACCTGAAACAAATCGATCGATGACAGTGAAAACACAAACAAAACGGTTATCAATCAAAACTGTTAAAAAAATTTTGTTGTTTTTACATTTTTTTCAAACTTATGTAGTCATCCTCTTTAAAACAGAAAGAAGAGACTACTCGTCGAAAACGTTTTTAAGATATTATTGTCGGAGAAAGAAAAATTGTAATGTCAATGTTCTGAACTGAGCCAGGGCGACATTTGGATGAACAAATTTAGTACAGAGAAGGTAATATGGAGTCATATTTGATTATATAATTAGATATTGAGTAATTATTGTCATTATAGCTAAAGTCACGGCAACGCGCCAAAATCTTTGAGAGTGAAAAAAAATCAATTTAATAAGCATTGATAAACATCATTAATATACATTCTTTCAGTTTGTAAATTAACACATAAATTATTGTACTTTTTAATCAAAATCGATTGTATAATTTTTCTTTTGTATTTAATATTTTCTTTTGCTAGAATTCTGATGTTTTGGAATTCAAAATCCAAATAGTGATCAAATGACAAAGCATGTTGAGATAGGCCAGTTTAATTATTACCGATTCTGCAATCTCTTTTATGTTCAGTTATTCGCGTTTTTAGTTTTCTGCTACTTTCACCCATGTAAATCTTTAAACATCCTTTACATTTTATGAGGTAAACAATACCCGATAAATTATTTATTGATTCAGGATCTTTTTTTTAATGTTGTACAAATTCTCTAATTTATTATTGTTTTTGAAATATACGATTATAAAATAAATCTTTAAAGAGAACTTCTAATTCTTTCTGATAAACCTTGTTTATACGGAAAAGTTAAGCTTTTATCATTTTTATTTAGTGTTTTTAACCATTTTGACTTTTTACTCTTACTAGAATTGTTATCAATTTCATGTGTTCTTTCTTTAATTATACAATTTATAAGAGGTAATGGATAATTGTTGATAATTAAGGTTTCTTCGATTTGTTTAATATTATCTTTTCTAAACTGAACATCGCTAAGTTTCATGCCTCTGTCAATTAAATGTTTGATTAGTCCTGTTTTTTGTTCAAAAGGATGGTGTGAGTTGTAATTTAAAACTGACCAGAAAATGTAGGTTTTTTATACCAGTTTGTGAGAATTAGTCCATCGTCTTTTTTATCACTGACAAATCAAGGTAGTTTAGAGTCTTGTTTTCCTCAATTTCGTGAGTAAATTGAACCGACTCATTGATGCTGTTAAACACGTTGACAAATTCCTGGATTTTTTTAGTTGGAATTATAGTAAACACATCATCTGCATGACGTTTATAAAAAAGTGGCTTGATATTTAAATGTGACAACGCTCTAGATTCTATGTCTTCTAATACGATATTCGATATGATTGTAGATAATGGAGACCCCATTGGGCAGTCTGATGTTTGTTTGTAATAACATTTATTGGAAGAAAAAACTGTGTTGTTAAAAGCTGTTCTATCCGCGACAAGTATTTCGTTTTTTGAGATTTTTGTTAAATTTCTATATAGATTTAATTTTTGTTCTACACATTCCATAGCCAAATCCAAAGGGATATTGTCAAACATTGACACCACATCTAGAGACACCATGGAATGGGAAGGAGGAATTTTTAAGCCTTTTATTTTTTCTCTGAAATTCCACCTATTTTTTCAAAATGAATCTGTGGTAACTTGAACTGGTTCAAGAACTTTTGCTAAATATGACGATAATTTATATGTTGGTGAACCAATGAAGGACACAATTAATCTCCATTTTAAATTTGGTTTGTGCACTTTAGGAAGAGCATAAGCTTTAGCTACAATTGAACCTCCAGATTTCAATCGGTAAAAAATTTGATCGTTAATATGAGATTCATTATTCCACCTAGTAACAACCTCATTACATTTTTTTTCTATTGTAGGAACCAAACTTGTTTTAACTTTTTTATATAGAGAACCATTTCTCAACATATTGTCGACATCTGTATGTAATCTTGTGTATTGGCTGCAACTGTAATGTTGCCTTGGTCGGCTTTTAGAAAAATAAGGTCTTTGTTATCTTTTTGATAATCTGCAATTTTTTTGACAAAGTTATTATCTTTGAATTTATTATTTTCTTTATGGTTAACAATTAATTTCGTAATGTTTCTTTTAATTTCTTGTTTTTTGGATATATCTAAAGTTTTTATGCAATCTTCAACAGAAACAATGATGTTGTTAGTAGGTAGTTGGTTTGATTTAAACGGAATTCCAAATTTATTACCTAGAGATAGTTTTTAAGTAATGTCTACTGGGATGTGTTGGTTTAAAATGTTTTTAACCATTTTTTTAACCTGATATTACCGATGACTTCATTTTGTTTAAAGACTTTGTTTCTTCTGAATTCTAACTTTGTGATGCATGCTTTTCGTTTTTCATATTTAAGTTTGTGTAGTACATAATTCTGTGATTCAAAAAAGTTATAAATAGAATTTTCATGTATAGATTTTAGTAAACGATGTTTCAGAAAGAATGTGTAATTTGTTAAATTGTCAATATTCCTGATCAGATTTTTTATTTCACAATTTAAAATTTGTTTATGATATAAAGCTTTAGCTCTATCTAGTTTATTAATAACATTTAAATGTGAGTTATTCAAAACAAAATTGTTAGTTAAATTTTCAATATGTGCTGGAACAATAGATTCTGAGCTGTTGAGCTGTCTTTTAAAAGATATAGTGCCATAAGTTTCAAGAAATATATTCATGGACATGTTTCCGCATATAATATTTATTCATATTTATTCAAATTTATTTTTATATACAGTTGAGTAAAAATAATTGGTAGACATGATTTCCGTAAAATCCTGTCATTAGGCTAATTATTCCTGCAAATACAAGCGTATAATTATTAAGGGACATGACATCGTGAATTGTTTGATTTTCACTCAGATACACACGTAATATACAGTACCATTTTAAAAGCTGTATTTTTCATAAAAACTTTTCTTCAAGATAAATATGCACGTTATTCATAATGAAGTAAATTTTACTTATCAAATACAAAGTTTAATTTTTGGCTTTGAGCGCCCGAAAATTTTATACAAAAATCTCGACTATAATTTGGCGTTTTTGCAATGTAGTGGTACTCTGAAGATGGACGCCACTTATCGACATGAGAGATTTGTTTTCGCGGCACATTTTTACTTCCGATATCTTTAAAGGAGCCATCACCCTTATCATCAAGCACTTCTTTAGGAGGTTCAGTAAAATAGTTATTTTCTGAGAAAATTTTAGATTGAATTCGAATGGTAAATCCTAAGCGGCAATTGTTAATATAATTGTTGTAAACATGGAAGAATCCAAAACGCATCAAGCCTGGCGCACGTGCATAAATATTTTCAAATCGATTGAACATGATAGTCATTCGAGGATAATTATTGTTCTTAGCAATATCAGCTGGATTATCTGATGGATAACCAAGTATCAATCCATACTCGTGGTTCATGAACTCGCAATAGCTAATTGTCACGAAATTAACCGTTGAAACTTTAAGTAGTTTTCCTAAATCTTTCTTGTTTACATTTCTTCCGTCAAAGGTACAATGGTCTATCCAATAACGTTCACCATAATCTAAAACTAACTGAGTATCATTGTTGCCAATGTTTTTCACGTTGTGTTGGAAAACGAGATTTTGGAAGATGATGTTACTTGATTTGCGCGCTGTATGAAAATATACGTTATTGATAACGTTTGATTTCCAAGAACCAATAATAGATTTATTAGCTCCCAGTAAAAGAACCGCTTTTTTAGGTGAATAAATATTTTCTGTGATGACTAAAGTTTGAGGCACTGCAATGCTGATATGTTTCTTCAAGTCATTCAGATTTTTGACATTAATCACTCGTCCCGTCGAACCTCCAGTAGTATATCCTTTTTTTGCAAAGCCCGACATTCCATGTAATCTCGTATTTGGGTAGACATTCACTGCAGCAATGGCAGTAACAAATGTCTGTAGAAAAAATTACAAAATAATTATTGATAATATTCTAGTGGAGGCAATGAAAAACATACCGGGAATGGATTGTGTATTAAGCTAATTTTTACTTCTAGATGAGGCGTTAAAAATTAAAATATTTGAAATTAAAGCACCACAACTTGAGTATTTCAATTCTTTCATTTTATGAATTATAATCTCATAGTCAAACTTGAAATTTTTGAATTTTATGAAGTATAATTTGCCCATTATTAATTGGAAACGATTCAAATTAAAATAATTCGAATCGTACCTTGAATTACCAATATTTATAAATTGAAAAATCTAAATAAGTGGTAATAATTACGATTTCTTGAACCATTTTTCATTGTGGCATATACATTGAAAATTTTGAATATTATTTATACTAACGTTTAAATATAGAAAAAAAAATTAGTTCCGATCCGAGAGGTCCTACTGTATATACTGTACCGCCCATAATTGCAAGTCCACTAAAATCAATCGTAATAAAAACTTGCCTTCCTTTTTTCGTTGATATTCAAGTTGAAAACTAAGTCAGAAAGATTTTTAAAATATGCTAAGAAAGCATATTAAATTTCACGTCGATTGAGCCCTACTTAACGTATTTAGTAAATAGGGGTCGAGATAGCATGTGAGAAAAACTGACGTATTTGCCGTTTTTTACCAATTGTCGATTTTCAACTTTCACTTTCTGCATGCTTCACGAAATTAATGGAAAAAATTGCAACTTTGTTAAATTAAAGTTCAAAATCTCTTTTTTAAAATGAGACCAAGAATAGAATGAAATATTCAGCCACCGAACGCGTCCTCGGGTTGCGGATAGAGGGTCCCTGTACCAAGGGTTTCTGCTGAATATGGTTACAATAAT
>JAABKJ010014686.1:0-10064 GCA_011634705.1 Andricus grossulariae
TTTCGATAACTTTAAAAAAATGAAATAAAATAGAATACACACAATTATTTTCCTGACTGTATAGTGTATAGAAAGAACATATTACCCATGTTGAAATGAACAAAATGTATCAAATGTACATTGGAATGTCCCGATCAGGGATTGGTTGATTCATATTTATATTATTCGTTGATGAAGTTAACGAATTATTACCAGGTAACGAAAATAAATCAATGAGCATCGCAGGCAATAAGACTTGAAGACAATTAGAAGAAAATTCGGTTCGTTTTTGCCTAAAACTGTTCAAATCATGCATTTGTTTATATTATTTGTTAATAAAGTTCACAAATGATATTGGATACCACATTTTCATGATCACATTTCACCTCGTTGCTCTGAACGAGCGATTTCGATGTATAAATATACTTTACAAAAACATCATCCATCATACTGGCTATTTGTTGGAAATATTTGTTTATAACAAATAACTTGACGTAAAAACAAATTTTCTTTCTTCCGCTGACCCTTGTTCATCAATCCTCAGGCCTGATGCCACTGAGCATAATTTTCACAGAGAATTAAAAAGAAAAATTAAAAAAATTAACATTTTTGGCCCTATTTGCAGCTCTATAAAAATTTAAACAAACAAAAATTCAAAAATCGGCCTTGACAGATTTCTTCAGAATTTAATGCTGAACTTGTCGAAAAGAAAACTAAAAATCGAAGAAGAATTTTGTGACCTACAGGTTATTTTGAACATAGTTTTTTTCATTTCGCCCTACTGTGCGCCCGCATGACCGGCAGTCAAGTATCCCCCTTGGGTTCCAGTATGATGAAAAAATTGTAGTGTGGCAGCCCTGCCCCTCCATAAATAGTGCGAAAAAAGTTTGGAAAACGCTGGTATATACCAGACATGCCCATCTCGGGGAAATTTCCTGCAAGAACACACGTTCCGCCAGGAGTCGCTTCCAAAGCCATTTTTCCTGGAGAGCGGTACATTACTTTCTATTTATATTCCAGGTAACCACTTAACTTTTGATATTTCTTATTTCATTTATACTATTCTCAGTAATAGGTCATTATGGAATTTGTAATGTGCCGCTGCCCTCTCCCCCTTTCTCCGTGATAAGCATCTCCCCCCCATTTTGCTGGTTAAGACCTTGCATGTTAAAATAATAAAATGAGCTTTTCAGCCGTTCTTGAGAAAAAAAATTCTGCTTATATGGACTTCGTTGCGAAAGTCATTCGCTGTTAAATCAGAGGGATGATTTGGGCTCGACTCTTGCTGCCTGTACTTTTCACGATTTTTTGTCTTTCTTTTTTTTTATTTTCACATCCTTTTATTTGACTATTCAGTTAGATTTGAATATACATTTTTATTATTATTGTACTGTTTTTATATATAATAAAATAAATAATATAATATAATAAATAAAAATTATCTAATCTATCAGACAAATTTTTTTTTGTCCATTTGTTGAAAATTTTCAAAACTTGAAAAGTATATAACTTTTCTAATTTTAATAGTAATAATTTTTGCTGTCTGCATAATCATCATTTTTAATTTAGATTTTCATAAAGAAATATATTGGCTGGGTGATGACCGTTTGTAATGAATCACCTTTTGCTGTTGCCCTATGCAAAAGAAGTTGCAGCTTCCAGTGGAAATACGTATAGTTCCGGAATAGTCCCAATATGTCTATACCACGAACGAATAGTAAGGAGTGGTATCCCTGTAAGTGGGGAGTGGGACGAACAACGTCCCAGAATGCCTTAATGTTTGCCACGACTGAACACTTGGTACCAGGATCGCGCACATGCGCACTGGCGGTTCCTTAGTCAACGATGTCAACAGGCGTGGGAAGTTTCGAACTTGTGAACTCATGAAATATAAAAATGTTGCACATAACTATGGGTCCTCAAAGAAAGTACGCAACTCACGGTAACGGACAGAATCTACGTAACTCGCGCTGACAAATAGAATCTACGAAACTGGTAGGGACGGATAGAAAATACGCAACTCGCCTAAGCGGATAGAAACTACGTCACTTCATTTTTTTGGATTTTGAGTTACCGTCAGAAATTGCTGTAGTGTGTTGAAAGCCGTAATAAAAACGCTTCAATTTTTCTATTTATTGGTTTAAAGCGTATTAATTAATCAATAAGAAATTCACGAGAAACGTTTTTGCACGAGGATTCCGTGATGAAAGTACGTAACTCGGCTGAAATAGTTCCGACCTTCACCGAGGCGCCAGTTTTTCTGTCATTGATTTGCATTGATTATAATAAACCTATCCTCAAGGGAAGTAATATAATTAGATATTATATAGATTAATGTTTATAATTCATAAATAGTGTGGTATGAAAGATGACGCTTACATAATATGGAAGTGCTGGAAGAGAAGGAAAAGTCGATTGAATTTGAAACTTCTAAAAAGTTCGAGGTTATATCAAACACCACATTATTGCAATTACATAGAAAACATCATGAAATGTTTTAAACATAAAGTACAGGATATAGTTCAGTTTTCGGTGATCATAGAATCCCTAGGAACAATTGATTATCCCTGAAATTATTACACTTGAATTGTGAAGACTAATTGAACTTTCAAAACGGTCTCCTGAAAACTTGCATTTTATTACTTGCGTAGTTTCTATCCGCTACCACGAGTTGCGTGTTTTCTATCCATCCCTACGAGTTGCGTAGATTCTATTTGTCAGCGCGAGTTACGTAGATTATATCCGTGACCGTCAGTTGCGTACTTTATTTTTAGGACCTATCGATATATGTGAAATATATGAGTGACCTTATGTTTTCGAGTTCCAGGTTTGCCCCAAAAGTACCCTTCGGAATGGCGAAGTGTAAGAGATGGTGAAAATATTGGCTGGAAAAAGAGGATCAAGCTCATGTTGTCGCCCTGAAAGACACCACTCTGAAAGGTGACGTTGTTAGTTGTGACACGATGTTTTCCAGATGAGATAGTAAACCTGATTTTCCAAAGCAGCATCAATCTCTCCATGCACCTCACGATGTATGGATGAACCTTTAGGTTTTCCAGCAGACAGATGATAAGTCTATAGGAGGTTGAATCGAAAGCTTTCCGGTAATCAATCCAGGCCATCGATAGGTTGTGCTGGTAGGATGCTGCGTCTTTGCAGACACATCTATCGATGAGCAGGTTCTCCCGACATCCTACTACGCCTTTCTTTGAACCGCGTTCGTACATATCTTGCCACACAGGTCCGATTTTCCGAACAATTCTATAAGTTAGAATAGCTGTTAAGATCTTATGCAGTGTGTTCAGACAAGTGATTGGCCTGTAATTCTTCGGGTCAGCTAAGTTACCCATCTTTGGCAGAAGTATTGTGCGCTCTTCCACCAACCACTCCGGAATAGGCTCTTCCGACTTTAGATATGAGGTAAAAATGGAGGCCAGATGCTGGTGGGTTAAAGGGAATTTCTTCCACCAGAAGGTCTTATGTCATACCAAGGTCATACGATTTGGTTCCGGAGCGGAATGGTTCTTCATGCTTCTTATTACTTTTTTTAACTTCTCGGTAGTGATAGGTGGGCATTCTTCCTCAGATGTTAAAAGGAAATTGCACAGCTCCTTGAAGTTATTCATGTTCTTTTAGTCTTCTTTCACGGGATATTGGACTTCGTAGATTCCTCTCAAAAATTCTTCGACCTCCTCTAGTTTGGGCGGATGGCCGACAGTAACTGAAGGATCACACACTGAATGCGGGACGCATACTGTCTCGCCCAGCCTATCTTTGTGGTGAGTTGATGCATTCGTCTTTTGGTCTTATGATCAGCCGTTGGTTTTATTTTATGGTTTGCATCCGCTAATGCTCTCTCTGCATTATACACACGCCACAATTGATAGGTCAGAGGTCGGATTCTCAGGAAAACTCTTCACGACGCTCGTCATCTAGTTCAGCCAGATTTTTGGGCTTGAGAGAAACCTGACTGTTGATATTTCTCCGGATCCTGAAACATTGCTCTACCTTTATTGAATGCCTGCCCGCGGTGCCCGGAGGTGTTCGGCATGGTTTCGCAGACGCTGATGCGAAAAGTGCGAGGGCTATGTGTGTATCTCGCACCACAGAGCATGCAGTTATGTAACCTTCGCGTTCAGGGGCCATACTGGTATCGTAGCATTCTAGCAGGTCGTCATTGAGTCGATCCGTCCACCTAAAAATCTCAAGATTCCGCCGGTCCATCGCATTAACTCCGCCTTGATTGGCTCCCCCAAGTCTAGGGTAATCGGCATTGTTGTCCGAGTCACTGTCGGGAGCCCTGCGCATTCGATAGTTTGGAACCGTACTTACTACAACTATGTTTTGTCTTATCATTGTTCTTCCCACGAGAAGCTAGGTAAAGAGGTTCGTCCATCCTTGTAGAGCCCCGCATGCAAGGATGAGTCTGGATACTCTGAGATGTCGCCTGGTATCCCAGAGTCACCGTTTAAGACACCTTTACCAGGTGTCATTCAGCTTTAGGCACGGTTGCTGCTGGTACACTCGGCCTTGACAAAAATATCAGGGGTGAGCAAAATGCATCAAATCTTATCCACCTCGAGTACTCACTCCTAATGGCCCGGATTAAAAAAGCACCAGAGAAAAACTTCCGCGAACAGCTCCTTGACAAGAGGATGCACGGCCTCTTCCACAGAAATTTTGAGCATCAGTCGACGTCGTATGAGCCAAAGTTTTCTCTCTTTAAATCACCCGGATTGAATTTGGGCATGAAGGGTTTCATTTTAGCATGTCAAGACGGTGTCATTTCCTCTTTAGCATACCGTCGCCACATTTTTAGCCAAGATATTCTCGATGATAGCTGCAGAACGTGTCATGCACATCCCAAACATCTGGGACACATCCTATGTCCAACTCATGCGGGAACGACCTACATACAAAGGCACAATGCGGCACTAAGAGTGCTTTATTACCATCTCTGTCACTCTTACGGCATTAGCCCAAATACCGATCCGCTAAACGCTCCTAGGGAAATAGAGTCAATTGTCGAAAATGAGAAGTGTCGCATATACTGGAACTTCATATTCTCGACAATTGTTTCTGTTGCGCACTCACGGTCGTAAGATTTGGTTACAGCTGACATTTTTACCGCGATTTCGCTGGGAGCGGGTGTAATTTTTCAGTTTAGCACCCACTCCCGGCGTTAAATAGATAATACTTTTTTGAAATGACTGTAAAAATTGAAATTAGTGATTTTATTTTCCAGGTAAACCTTCGAAATACAGACTTTACTTTTTTTCTATTTTGAAGAAACTTACTTTATAAAACACAATAAGATAATCCAACTAGTTTTCGTTGAAATATAACTCTGTTTGATTGAAAACTTTACTATTATATATTTTTGGTTTAGAATTCACCTCTTTTGTTTGAAAAATGTACTATTTGGTTCAACATTTATGTATTTTGTTGAAAATTCGGTTTTATGAGGTTGAATTTTTATTTTTTAAACTGCAGCACTATACAATGGTTACATTTAGTTAATGAAAAAACGTATTCTGCTAATTTTGAAGAGTTTTATTTAAATAAAATAAAATGCGTAATTAATATTGAATTCACAGGAATTTTCTCGCTATAATCAGAGGAACATTTGTAAATCGTAAGCAATGTGCGCATAATTTGTCAGTATAATTTCAACTTCTAATTAACCTAAAATTCTTCATATTCGCTCATTGGAGTTGAGAGGGCCTGGTTTCGAGCGTTTCGAGGGTTTGAAGCTGGAGGACAGGGTTGATTCCATCCGGCTGGTCGTTGTCGTAGAACCCAGTCAGGAAGTCGTCGGTTCCAAACTCTTAGCGTCCCATGAAGGCCTCGATAGAAATTGGGCTCAAATTCACCGATTACATGGACTGTACTGGGACGGTTAGCGATATTCGGCAATTCAAGCTCTAGATCTGCATAGTAAGTGTGATTGCCGTTTGTTATGAAAACCCTGGATCCACTATTCGCATAACCTTCTTGATCATTCACAATGCGAGCATGGAGTCGTGTAACAAAATATTTTCTATGCGCTACTGGTAGCGAAAGTTGCGGATTAGGATTAACAACTCTAACATACGCGCGATCTGGTCCGAAAGGTCCTACTGGATTACGCTCGAAAACCCGCGAATCCCAGGTAAGAGGAGTCTGTGGTGCTGGAACAAGATCTCCACATTCAATATAGTTTCTACCATTAATCTTTACACAAATGAGGCTTCCTTCACAAATGTTGTTGAAATGTTCGCTTGGTAGATGTTCTGAAACTGGAAGTCCATGATCCATTGCATCTAGTTTATTCAGAAAACAAGAGATTCATGATTTTTTTTACATGGGGAAAATATCTGTTAGCAAGTATCGTAAAATTGGGATGAGCGGGTCGTTTTTTGTATATTGTTTACAATGAAGTGCAAGAACAAATTTAAATGAACTATTGATGCTTTGTAATATATGATCTTTATCTGGCGCTCTTTCACATCATAAAGTACAAAGATATTTTAAACGGAATGATTATCAAGGGAAACAATTATACCCTCAAAAAAATTACATAGATCTTATTTGAGTACTAGAAATAGTCACTTCTTGCATAAATTTCCACAAACTTGTGCAAGTCAAGTTTTTTAAACGTTTTGTTCTGGAAAAATTTAACCAAATTTGAAAAACTGAAAATCTGATACGAATTCGTTACAACTAACTTTGTTACAACTATTGAAAATGCACAAAAGATTGCACAAAAGTTTTACAAAAGTTTTATGTAAGTTTGATTATTATTTAGGTAAGAAGAATTTAATTTAAGAATTTAATTTTCTGAAAACATAAGGCATTTTTTATACAACTTTTCTATATGCAAAAACTGTTATGAATTAAAAACTAATTGTCTTAACGCTGAAGTAGTGAAAGTTGTATTAATTTATTAAATAATTGAGGGCCCAAGTGGCATAAATTTATTTTAATGGTTTATTTTGGTGTCAGTGATTTCGGTTACTAATCAATTAGTAAACTATTCTCAGGTGTGCTCTGTTAAATTTTATTGAATTCCGTGGTATTTATGAGAGTACACATATTGAAAAGATTTTGTTTTCACGTCAATAAAGCAGGATAAAATATATAAATTGTAAGAGTAATTCTAGCATTTCCATTTAGGCGCAATAAATTGTAAATACGTCATTTACGTGAAGTTGAATAAATTGTGTAAATAATTATAATCTTTTCAGTATGATTTCGTTCTCGCCTTGACAAATTTCACAATATCGCCTTTTTATCGTTTTATTGAAGTAGACAATGTTACACAATCGTGTTTTGGTATTAAACTTTCCTATTTGCCACGTCTCATATTTCTGCCATAGTCACGAAATTAAAATATATCTTATATAGTTCGAAATAATAATTATAAAATATCCTACCCGATATATACGACTATGACGAGATGGAAAGATTTTGCTTTCGCACCGGCTGCAGCGATCAAAAATCTATGAAAAATAATACCTTTTATCTGAAATAGGCAGAATAAGCGCTCTTTTCCTGCCCGCGGAGCGGCAGTAAAATAGCACTTTATTGTACCGCGAGGAGCGGTATATTATATTAGACTTACTGATTGAAACAATTAAGCCCATGCAGGTAAGGCATAGAATGACGATCTTCATCGCTGCACGATAGATCCAGCAATAGATATTTGAAAATTAATTCTGGAAGATTTTTCTGAACGGTACCTGTGAAATGTTTGATAGATATTCACTTATCTACTAACCAAGGGGCCGATTTTCCCAGATCCCACTTCTCATTTCAAAACATTCCACTGGCAACAGGTTGTTTATTTTACATTGTACAATATTTCATATCGCAAGACTTATCACTCATTGAACCTTCAGAGTTTTGTGTGTATATTCACCGAGATTCAGCGGGCGCAGAGACATGGCCGTAGGCACGTGAAAGATCAACAGGGTTTGACCCCCACTTCCTGAAATTGAGGATAAAATTTAATGCAAGATAAGAAACGAATATTGAAGTTATCATGATAAATAAAATCCTCACTTTACTTTGCAATATCTGAATCAGCAATCCCAGGCTGAGGTACAGAAATAAATATAATATACATTAGATATATTGGTCTTGTCTAATGAATGAATAAAAAATATATTTTTTACCTAAAATAAATGAATAAACGTTATGTAGAAAAGTTGGCATTTTGGACAAAATCGAGTGCGCAGCACGAGACACGTGATGAGAATGTGTTCGCTAAAGCCGAAGGAGCTTTAACAAAAGAGAATTCACAATCACCAAATTACAGTTACAGATGCTTCAACCTTTAACTTTAAAAGATCTGTGCACAAACATGGAGGAAGTACAGAGACCCAGCTCGAAGCGCGAGATAAATTTTTTAAATTTAAGTCACACATCCCTAAATAAAGTTATATATTTTTATAGACGGTTTTCATTATCTAATTAGAAATTTTCTTCTAATTCTTAGCAACTGATTAAAAAGATGTAATTTGTAGAATTTTACTAATCTTCATCTAGAGAGCATATTAAATATCCTAGATATTATCATAAAAACACGAATTTTTAATTTACAATTTCAATTTCTTGGTCTTGGCGATGTTTTTATTACATATTTGTTACAGGAAACTTTTTACGTACCCGAAAAAATTGTTGACTCTGCAAACCAGAAATTTTTAATCTATTTTTCGGTGATCTGTTTCTAATTTCTATAATATTAAAAAGAGCTAATCAAGATAGATACTATTCTAACTGCAAAATATTAAACAGAAATTTCTAGAATAGTATTCAAATTCGAATAAAAATTTAACGAATAACATAAGTTCACCTTTTTTGAAATACTCAAAGAAAAAAAAACAGTTTAAAGTATTTAGAATTTTTGAAAATATTCAGTCGCTTTCACGTATTTCATCCAATATTTCTAAAATTGCATCAACAAATTTAATGGTTGATAGTTGACTTTAGACAGAAGTAGATTACTTATAAAATATGTAGAAAAATTATTGTAAAAAATGTTTCTCAAATCTGAAAAGTACTTTATCTTGAAGAAAAACTGTCTTCTAGGTAATTGAGGAAGTGAATTTTTCACATAAATTTTTGCCCCTTCGGTCATCAATTTTTGGATTTTGAATTCCAGAAAAACTGTTTTTGAATAATTCCAAACTCTCTCAGAAACTATATTGTACTTTAGTGTTCTGGAAGAATTTTATTCGAAGACAATCAAACTAAAAGTAGAGAGAAAAGCATATTGATGAAAAAAAAAAGAAATTTCTTTATTTTTGTAATGTTTTACCTTTAAGAATTTCAAGTAGAAAGCGTGTGAGTTTAAATTTTCAATTCGAAAGTCTTAATATTTGAACAATTATTTCAATTTGTAAACTATGGAAATGTAAATAATTTTCATTGTTAGAAGATTTATGTAATTGTTGTTGATTCAAATTTCTGAGTGTTGAATTTTAATTTTTGAACGCTAAAATTTCAATCTTAAGTTTCAGTTTTACAATTTAAATGGAAACTTTACGTAGGACTTTCAATGTCTGGACAATCAAATTAAAACCCATATTGTTAAACAATTTCAAAATGAAACGTTTATAATTGATTCCGTAATTTACAAATTTCCCTAAATGACCATAACGTACTAATTCGTAAAACATTATTATTAAAACAAAGAATGGGAAATATTGTGAATCTTATAAAAAGCCTACGTCACTGCCAGAAACAGTATGTATTTACAAGTTATTTTTTCAGACTAAAAAAATTAGACTTATTTATACACCCAATCTATTTTAAGTTGATTTATTGGCAACAAATCTAGTTTGATTTCAAACCACCTGAAGTCAAAATTAAAGCATTTGTCATTGCTCGATTTAAAATTTAAGATAATAATGAACATTATAACACCAGGGTTCATTTATACAAATTGGGGTTTTATTTAAGACCAAAAGCTTACAGTAAAAAGTCAAAATATAAATGCAAGATAATTAAATGAAATAAAGTGGAATCAGACACTGAATTTAAATCAGACAAAATTACACGCGTCAGTGGTTGTGCGTTGAATGTCTCCGCATTCTAGTCTC
>JAABKJ010014688.1:0-10064 GCA_011634705.1 Andricus grossulariae
ATCATTAATCTTCTTGTTGAAAAAGTCATATTTTTTATTAAAAATGTAACCATTTCTTTAAATTGATGTTAAATTAAATTAAATTTTTAGTTAAAAAAATTAATTTTCAACCAAAAAAAAATTAAACTTTCAACCAAGAATATAATATTTGATATTGCAATAAAAAAATATATTAATTTTTATTGAAAAAACAGTTAAATTTAACCAAAAGACAAATTTTAAACAGAAAAGCTGAACTTTCCACGATGTAAGGTTTTTCGGACAAGAATAAAATAATAAAAATTCAATAACTTGAATTTTCAATTAAAAATGCGAATTTTCAACTAAGAAAATCAATTTTCTACCAAAAAAGATAAATTTCAAACAAAATGAATCTATTTTCTACCAAATAGTTGAATTTACCTAGAAAAAAAATCAATTTTCATCAAAAGAGTCGAATTTTTTTACAAAAACATCAATTTTCAACCAAGAAAGAAATATTTAAATTTTCAGTTGAAAAATTTTATTTTAGGTGAAATGAAAAACAAATTTCCAACAATATGGTTCAATTTTGAACCAACAAAACTATTTTTAATCAAATAGTAGCATTTTCACCAAAAAAGGGGAAATTTCTACCAGAAGAAATGATGATGTGAATTTCATTTTTTTTTTATTCGATTTTTTCGCCAATTTCACTTTTGTTATTAAATTTGCAAAGAAAAAAGGACAGATTTGAAGATGTAGATCGTTTTTGTGGATTTTTGGGCACCCACTATTGGGGAAAAAATCGCCAGAAAAATAGTTAACATGGTCGCGCATGTAAGACTTTAATCCGATTTTGAATGACAAAACAATATTAAATTCATGTTTTTTAAATTCAATTTCTGCTTGGAAGGATGTTGGGTTCAAGGCTCCAATATTATAAATTTCGATTCTTCAAATTCATGACCTATTCTCGGAAGTTGTTGCATTTCTGTTTTGTTCATTCTCGAACTTGTTTTAGATATCATGTTAAATTTCACCCGTCTTTGACCTATACTATATAATCCACGAAGAATCTGAGCACTCTCATCGAAAATTACAAAAACGTCATCATTAAATGTTGTTATTACAGATTGTTCATCGGTTGGTAAATCCACAAAGGTACGTGCTATTCTCACTTGAAGTCGTGTGTCATTAGGAAAAATGTATCTTTGGAATTGAAAGTGAACGTTCGGATTCTTTTTGGGAGTGATAACTGTTCCGATAGGAAAAGAACGTCTGGCATGAGGAGACCTGGCAGGAGCATGAGGTCTGTCAGAAGAAGAAGAGGGTCTATATCCAGGAATATCAGAAATACTTCCGCTATGAGGGTGGCAAAGGAACATTGAATTTGATTCTGCAACAATAAATAGACGATTAATTTTTTGCCGTGGTGCGTTCGGCCTTGATCTCACAAATAATATTCACTTAGGCTTTGCAGAACCCTAAAGAATTTCACCACAAAATATAAGAACTACCGTGTTGAATCTACTGCAATCTTCATCCTTGTTTGTTTAAGCTTTTTCATTACCAGTGAAAATATACGTTCTTTGATTTGTTTCGCTATATTATACATGTATTTCTGACGACACTTACCGTGAGATGGTATAGGAGTAGGGGGCCTGGAACGAGGAAGACGCCTAACAGGAGAACGAGATCTCTCAAAAGAATAAGGAGGTCCGCATTCGGGAATGCAAGGAATATTTCCTGCATTAGGATGAGCGTTAAACATTGACCTTAAACCTGCAAGAAGAAATAGAGGATCAAATTTACTCAAGTATACACTCTTGTACGTAGGTATATTATGAACCACTTGTGGCAATATTATTCCTGAAATTTTTCTTTTTAATTTGTGTGTACAGAAAGTAATGCGCTCGTATACATTGATGCAATACAAGTTAGGAAAACAGAAAAACAATGAGCAGCTGCGGATGGTATATAGAAACATTGCTAGGCGCAATAAGGATTGAGGTGAAGATCACCTGTTTATTATACTCCATTTCATTAGCTGACGTATATTACTCGATTTTTGTCTAGTGATTTTTATCTTTTTTGTTGCAAGGAGGAGCACCTATACATATGTTATCTGATTTTTTCCCTCTATTTCTTATATATTTCTGAATAAATGTTACCGTCTAGTGATATAGGAGTAGGAGACCTGTCGCGAGAAAGACCCCTGGCAGGAGAATGAGGTCTGCCAGATGGGTAAGAAGGTCCGTATCCAGAAATTCCAGAAATACCAGGAGTATATTCGTCACCAGGGTATCTTGAAGACATTGAATATAATTCTGCAAGAAGAAATAGAGGATTCAGATGTTAATTTAATCAAGTCAAGTGCAAGCAGGCGAGACGAGTACAGAAGAACTCCAATGAACCCCGGACAAGGAAAAGCTAGTCATAATTCAACAGAGTCCTCTTGGAAATTTTCTTCTAGTTTCACAAATTGAACAATAAATAAGTGTAAGTGAAATCCACCGAAAGTCCAAAAGCCTCTTTTTTGTGTATCTCATTCGGGGTGCTTTCTGTAAATTTTGAGTTTTGAATAACTTCTTTAAATTGAATTGGACACTTTGTGAATTGGTGTGAAAATCAGCTGCTTCTAGAATTTTCAGTTTCTGACAAGTCTACAAAAATTTGATTAATCTACAAAATTTTGGTGTACGAAGAAAATGATTTCTTCTGATTTATCGTATCATTTCCATCTATTTTTATGAAAAGCATTTCCATAATTTATCGTTGTTGTTGATCCCTCGTTCCTCTCTTGATATTGTGATATAGAATTTTAACAACATGCCAGTGAAAACCATGACCTGTCATTTCTTTATGTTATTTTAAAATATTAATATATTTAGAAGTGCTATTGAAATTCGATTAATGTTCTTTTCTTCATAATTTTAGGAGGTCCTGTTGTTTTTCGTTAACTAGGTGGTAATGCAAATACACCCTTAATTTCTTTTCATCAGTGAAGAGTACTGTCTTCAATTCTCTGTTATTTTAAACAAACTGTTTACAGGTTTGGCTTGGTCGTTTCAGGTCCTAAAATAAACTGTCTTAGTTTTGAATTTAAAAAAAGATACAAACTTAACGCTGAAAAATTCTCTCACCCCTTTAAAGTATGTTCTACTTAGTCATTTTTTTTACCGTCTAATATTACAGGGGTAGGAGACCTGTTACGAGAAAGACGCCTGGAAGGAGAATGAGGTCTGCCAGATGAATAAGAAGGTCCATGTCCAGGAATGCCAGGAATATCAGGAATACATTCGCCTTGAGGGTAATAGTCGAACACTTGACTTGATTCTGCAAGAAAAAATATAGGAATAAATTATGTTTCAGGGTATTTGCTCGCACTTGAGTATATCTGATCGACTTGTTGTGGAACTATTGTAAGGCAAGATTGAAGACATTAGGGGAAGTTTAAACTGGGAAAATTCTTCAAAGCCGGACCAAAAATATTCAGGAAACATCATTCGGAACCTTTGCTAAAAAATTTTTATATAAAATTTGTGTTTACAGAAAGTAATGCGCTTTTATAGACACATGCATTGGAATTTAGGAAGAACCATGCGAAGCTGCAGATGATGTATAGAAATAATGTTGCCCACTATGAAGATTAATCTAAAGATCGCGCGTTTTGAATTCTGAAAGCAATGCGGTTTTTGGAAAATTTTTCTGAATTCCGGAATCAATGCGAAATTTACCGTTTTGATATCCGACGTACGGCACTTGATTTTTATCAGGTTAGGACAATTTAACATTGAGCTACATTAATTTTATATGGGTAATAATTCAGATTATGTAAAATCAGCTTAGAAGAAATAAATAAGGTTGCCAATTTATTCAAATTAGGTGCACGTAGGATGATTTTTGTATGATGCAAATTTCTTGCCCAATTCAAGTTTGTAAATTAAATTCTCATAAAAATCCACATTGCACTTAAGGATTAAGTTTCAAGAACAGTTCCTGCTAGAATTTTCAGTATCTGATGAGCGTACAGAATGTAGATGAATCTAAAAAATCTTGTTGTTACGACGAAAAAGCTTTCTTCTGATTTATCGTATCCATTTCTTCTCTTTTTATAGAGCGGAAGTGACATGAGAAATTTATGTAATCGGCCACCGGTATTGAATCTATTGTAGCCTTCGAATGCTTCTTATGTTAAGCTCTTTCATTGACATTAGAAATATAATTTCTGTTATATGTTCCACTTTATTGTTCATGCATTACGAAATTAATTTTACCGAGTACAGGAGCAGGAGATCTGGCACGAGGTTGAGACCTGGCAGGAGAATGCGGCCGTTCAGAAGAAGAAGAAGGTCTGCGTCGAGGAGTACTAGGAATACTTGCTTTGTTATGGTAACGATCAAACTGTGAACCTAATTCTGCAAGGAGAAATAGAGTAATACATTTTTTTAACCTGAATTACTTGTATTTACTTGTAATTTAGTAATTTTGAAACTTCGTCCAGACAAATGATTTGTTGAACAAATGGGTTTTTGATTTAGGAAATAATATTATTAGTTATTGATATAAAAATTTTCTGATTGAAAAAATCAGCCGCTTGGACTCTCATTTTTTTCTCTAAAGAAATAATAATAAATTGATACACACACAAATGCTTTGAATTTGAAATCTTCTAGCAAAACAGATGTATCATGATTCATTGTTCCAAAGCGAATATAATATTTCAATGTTTCAGTTTCCTAGATATCACTTATAGTGAGTTGAGACAAATAATATTAAGGAAGACGTTTTTTATTTGAAGCCTTCGTAGAGATAAAGTTGGACCACAAAAAACAGGGCAGAGTCGTTTTTTTTTGAGACAGCAGTACCTCTGCAACAGCACAATTTGAAAATATATACTCAAATATGTGCATCTGTTTTCTATTTTAATATGTTTTTTTTTAAGCTTCGGTGAGCTACGTTAAAAGTTGAAACTTTAAGGATCAATAATGTTGTTCTATTTAAAACAAATTTCCCCTTGTTTCAAGAAAATGTACTTAACTAAAGAAAATTATGTCTGTACATTTTCATGCGCACCGATAAAAAAAATGTGCTTGGATCGAAAAAATATTATATCGTCCGTGTTCATACCAATCTTTTACTGACACAATATAACTTTTCTTTGTGCCGAAAAAATGAAAATTTACTTAAGACTATAAATATATTGTATTATTATATTTACCGATATAATTGGAGATAGTTGCCAAGGATAAGATCAGAGTATAAACGGTCCTCATTTTTTTCAATCAGAGGAATGCTAACTAACGTATAGAATATATATACTGTAGCCGTTATCTATATTGGCGTTCGGCTTATATTATCTTTGCAATGCTACAAGTAATCTGGATGAGACGAAACGAATGACAAATAAGAGAACAGTTTTGCAATTTAAGGAATATAATTATACCTCTAGCATGAAAAGTACCCGAGGTGTACCTCATCGATTTTCTTCATTGTTTAATATGTTTTAGTAGAGAAAAAAATAGCACACACTTATTTTTTCTACGTGCTTGTTAGCTGATTTAAGGGGCGAACCTCACCCTTAAAGCTAGTCACCCCCAAAATGGCTTTCTTTAATATCTCAAAAACAAATCAGAATTTTTTAACCAAACAAAAAGTTAAATTATTTCTTATTTCTTATATATATATATATCTCATATAAAGAAAATTAGGAATTAAAGTTGGCATGTTTCGGGGGTTAATGAATTGCTTTTTGGTGATGTATTTCTCAAAGCTGAAAGAGCTTTAACAAAAGAAAATTCATGATCACCAAATTAAGGATGTGAATCGTTTGACCTTTAATTTTAAAAGTTCTTGAATTTTGATGAATTTCACCGAATTGTTCTCATTTTCAATAAATTTCTCTAAATTTAGTCGAATTTGAATAATTCCGTTTTTTTTACTTTAGTTCAATTCATTTAAATTCTGTTAAACAAAAATGAAAAAAAAAAACTTAATACTCTACAGTGCATCATAAACATTTGATATATAATCCTATATGAATCTACTTGATATTGAAAAAATAGAAATAATTTTTGTTTAACATTTTCCTATGGGTTTTATAAATGATCTTATATGATTTGAGAACCTTGTATATGATTTACAGAAGTTTTAATATTATAGCAAGGCAATTTCAGTAAATTCGATTCAAATTTTCTATAAGGCTCCATTGACAGCGTTTTTTTGGGCATAGTTGTCACTTAAATGCATTAAATTGTTTTGTTTTTCTTTTAAATCAAAATTTTCTTTTTGAGATTTTTTTTCATGATTCATTTTCATTTTTGTTCATGGTGAAATGTAAAACAAATTGTTAATTTTTGCTGGTTGAAATAAAAATTTGAGCTTCACTTTACATATTGATGCTATTGCATATATGTATATATATACTGTTTTGTACTTTTACTTTAATTGATTTTTAATTGAAAATTCAACTATTCCATGTGTGGTTTAAAATTTATCTTCTTTAGTTGAAATATCATCTATTTAATTAAAAATTTCTGCATTTTTTTTTAAACTTTGTCTTTTATGGTAGAAAATTAATCTCTTGGAGACTCACCTTTTTAGTTGAAAATTCATTAGTTTTGTTAAAAATTAATCTTCTTGGTAGAAAATTAATTTTTTTGGTTCAAAATTCATTTTTTTTACTTTAAAATTAGTTTTTTTATCAAAAATAAATTTTTTAACTTCCAATTCAATTATTTAATGCTTGGTTGCACATCAATCTCCTTCGGTTGAAAATTCAACTATTAGATTGAAAATTCCATTAAAAATTAAAATATTTGGAAGAAAATTCACGTATTCTGTTGAAAATTATTCTTTTTTGGTAAACAATTTTTTTTTTTTGAAACTTTATTTCATTGGTTCAAAATTATTTTTTTCATTGCAAATTAATTTTTTAATAATAATGCACCTAAATTTTCTATCGATTTTTTGTATACACATTTAATCTTTTTGGTAGAAAATGAACTTTTTTGGTTGGAAAATTTAACTATTTCGTTAAAAATGTATTTTATTTTCTGAAAAACTTATTTCTCTAAATGAAAATTAAACTATTCCATTTTTTGTTGAAAATTCATCATTTTGAGTTAAAAAGTAATCTATTTTGTTAAAAATTTGTCTTATCGGTAGAAAATGCATTTTTTTTTTTTGAAAAATTATTTCTTATTACTTCAAAATTAGTTTTCCTATTGAAAATTAATTTTTTAACTGAAAATTTAACTATTTAATGTTTGGTGGCACATCAATCTTCTTCAGTTGAAAATTCAACTATTAGATTGAAAATTTTATGAAAAATTACAATATTTGGATGAAAATTCATGTATTTTGTTAAAAATTATTCTTTTTGGATACACAATTATTCATTTTGGTTGGAAATTCATTTCATTGGTTAAAAATTGTTTTTTTTATTGATAATTAATTCTTTAACTAAAAATTTAACTAAATTTTTTGTCGATTTTTTTTATAGATATTTAATGTTTTTTGGTAGAAAATTAATCTTTTTGATTAAAATTTCATTTCTTTGGTTCAAAATTAGTTTTCCTTTAATGAAAAAATAATTTTTCAACTAAATTTTAACTATTACATTTTTTTTCGAAATTTTTTTAATAAACCTTTGATCTTCTTGGTAGAAAATTCATTCTTTTTTTTTTGAAAATTCAACTATTTTGTTGAAAATTTATTTTGTTTGCTTAAAATTATATTTCTCTCACTAAAAATTAAACTATTCTATATGATGTCGAAAATTCATCTATTTCGTTAAAAATTTGTCTTTTTTTGGTAAAAAATTAATCTTTTTGGTTCAAGATTCGATTTTTTTTTCTTTTTCTTTTGAAAATAAATTTTTTTAACTAATAATGTAGCTCTTTCTTATTTTGTTGAAAATTCGTCATTTTTAGTCGGAAATTAACCTGTAAATCTAACTTGTTTTTTTTCTTTATTGATTTTATGGTGGCTCAAAAAACCCCATAAGTGAAAAAAATGGGTTTTGCGAGTTTTTGGCGCCAATATTGCTTTTTCTGCGCTTTTTTTAATGCAAATTGTTTCTAATACATAAAATACTACTTCATACTGCTAATAAGATGCGCATATTAATTGTTTAAACAATTAAGTATTGTTCTTAACAATTTTCTCTTAAAATAGAGATAGAAAGTCGCGGTTTTTCAACAATTTTCAAACTTTTGTCCCATTTTCAATAAGAGTAAGTTAATTATTCCAACAACCATAATTGTGTAAACAATTTATTATTATTGCTAATAATATTTTCTTTGAATAATGCGGTTTTTTCTGAAATTGTCAACTTTTTGTCCACTTCTCACATGGAGTAAGTTAACATTCAATGATATATTGCAAAAATAATTGTTTAAACTAATTATTATTGCTTATAACTATCTTCTCCTATACTACTGCTAGATGCTAGGGTTTTTTCCTGAAATTTTTAACTTTTTGTCCACTTTTCACTAAGTGAGGTAATAATTAATGCAAGTATATAAATTATTATTTGAACAATGTAATATTGTTTATAACTATTTCCTCCTATAGTAATGCTAGATAGTTGCGTTTTTTTCTGAAATTTTCAACTTTTTATTCACTTTGTGCATAGAGTGAGGTAATAATAAATGCAAGTTACAAGTATTATTGTTTTAATAAATAAATTACTGTTGTTCAAATAAATAAATTATTATTATTTATAACTATCTTCTCCTATAGTTATGCTAGAAAGTTGTAGTTTTTTCTAACAAATTTTAATTTATGTTCACTTTTCAATTAGAATAAGATAATAATTATTTAAAATAATAACTTTTCACTCAGAGTGAGATGATAATTGATTAAATCCAACAAACCTCATTGTTGACACAAATTATTGTTGTTTATAACATTCTTCTCCTATCATGATGCTAGATTGTCGCGTTTTTTTCTAATATTTTTAACCATTTGTCTACTTTTCACTTATAATAATTAATGCACGATGAGAAAATATAGTTACTAAATCAATTTTTTATTGTATTTAACTATCTTATTATAGATAAGTAAAATAAAGTTGCGGTTTTTTCTACAATATTTAACTTTGCTTCGCCTTTTTAGTTATGAACAAATAATAACTAAAAATGAGAGATATTCATATTTTAAATAATCTCTTTATTTTTTTAAATATATTTTTCTGAAATAAAACAGATATCTGAAATTAAAGACGAAGCTTTAACTAGTTATTCATAGACCTAGTCTCCCCCTACTTCTAATTATTCCATTCTTAGTTTCTGTCTTTTGTGGAAAATAACTTTTTTGTTTAAATTAATTTTTAATCAACATTGAAAAAAATACTTTACTTGAAAAAATACAATAATATTTAAAAAATGATTCTTTTGAAAAGTCGACAAAAAGTTCAAGAGTTCAGAAAAAACCGCAACTTTTTAACACTCATCTAAGAGAAGATATTTATAAACATTAAAAAGTTGTTAAAACAACTACATTTGTTAACTTGCATTATTTATTATTTTACTAACTAATAAGTGGATAAAAACTTCAAAAATTCACTAGAAACTGCAATTATCTAGCAATAATGAAGAAGAAGATAGTTATAA
Source organism: Andricus grossulariae (assembly GCA_011634705.1). NCBI lineage: Eukaryota > Metazoa > Arthropoda > Insecta > Hymenoptera > Cynipidae > Andricus > Andricus grossulariae. Next base: position 9,579 of record JAABKJ010014688.1, read on the forward strand.
ACAATTAGACTTTGTTTAAATAATTATTTATGTTAAATTCAAGTAACTATCAACTCACATCAAGTGAAAAGTAGACAAATAGCTACAAGTTTCAGAAAAAACCACAACTTTCTAGCATTGTTCAAATTCAATATTATTAACAATAATAATAAATTGTTTGATCAAATGAGTTTTATTACCTTTGATTAATTATTTACCTCACTCTGATTGGAAATTGGACAATAATAATAAATTGTTCAAACAATTGTATTTTTTGACATTGATAAAGTATCACCTCACTCTATTCTACGAGAACATTCCTAAAAACAATATTAAATCATTTAAACAATTTATGTCAACATCTAGTTATCAATATACAGAATTATATAATGTATTAGAAACAATTTGTATTCGAAAAACCGCAAAAAAATTAAATTAGAAGGAATCTGTATTATCATCGGAGTTGGTAACGATCGGTCATATGTAGATAACTTTCACGAACTGTGA
>JAABKJ010014689.1:0-10064 GCA_011634705.1 Andricus grossulariae
AATAATAAAATTACCGTATAATAAACTTTACAAATAATTAAATTCATGAATTCGAAAATTTACGAATAATAAGGGACGACTGAAAAATCCCGAAAAATAACATTCCCCAAAATGTAAAATTCCCATATTGGAAAATTCCCGAATGACAAAATTTCGAAATAATAAAATTCCCGAATTGGAAAATTCCAGAATAATAAATCACTTCCCGTGACGACTGCGAAATCCCGAAAAATAAAATTCCCGGCACTGTAAGATTCGCGAATTGGAAAATTCTTGAATAATAAAAATCCCGAATAATAAAATTCCCGAAAAGTGAAATTCCCGAATAATAAAATTTTCGAATAATAAAATTCCCGAATTGGAAAATTCCCGAATAATAAGGGACGACTGCCAAATCCCGAAAAATAAAATTCCCGAAACTGTAAAATTCCCGAATTGGAAAATTCCCGAATAATAAAATTACCGTATAATAAACTTTACAAATAATTAAATTCATGAATTCGAAAATTTACGAATAATAAGGGACTCCTGAAAAATCCCGAAAAATAAAATTCCCGACATGATAAAATTCCTGAAATGGAAAATTCTCGAATAATAAAATTTCCAAAACTGTCAAATTCCCGAAAAATAAAATTTCGGAATAATGAAATTCCCGAATAATAAATTTCCCGTATAATAAAATTTACCAATAATACAATTCCCGAATTGGAAAATTCACGAATAATAAGGGACTACTGAAAAATCCCGAAAAATAAAATTCCTGACACGGTAAAACTCCCGAAATGGAAAATTCTTGAAAAATGAAATTACCGAGACTGTAAAATTCCCATATTGGAAAATTCCCGAAAAGTAAGGGACGACTGAAAATTCCCGAAAATGTAAAATGCCCATATTGGAAAAATCCTGAAAAACAAAATTTCGGAATAGTAAAATTCCCGAATTGGAAAATTACCGAATAACAAAATTCCCGAACAGTTTATAATATTACCTAATTGGAAAATTCCCTAATAATAAAATCCCCGGGACTCATAAAAAATTCCGAAAATGTAAAATTACCATATTGGAAAATTCCCAAATAAGAAAATTTTGGAATAATGAAATTCCCGAATTAGAAAAATCCCCAATTATAAAATTTCCGAATGATAAAATTCTTGAACAGTTAATAATATTACTGAATTGGACATTTTCTCAACAATAAAATTCTTGGGATGATTGCAAAATCCCGAAAAATAAAGTTCCCGACACCGTAAAATTCGCGAATTGGAAAATTCTTGAAGAATAAAATTCCCAAATAATAAAGTTGCCGAATAATAAAATTCCCGAATAATGAAATTTTCGAATAATAAAATTCCTGAATAATAAGGGACGACTGAAAAATCCCGAAAAATAAAATTCTCGACACTGTCAAATTCGTGAATTGGAAAATTCTCGAATAATAAAATTCCCGAATAATAAAAATCCTGAAAAATAAAATTACTGAAACTGTAATATTCTCATATTGGAAAATTCCCGAATAATAAGGAACAACTGAAAAATCCAGGAAAAATAAAATTTGCGAAGCTGTAAAATTCCCGAATTGGAAAATTCCCAAAAAATAAAATTTTGGAATAATGAAATTCCCGAATGACAAAATTACTGAATAATGGAATTCCCGAACAGTTTATAATAATATTGAATTGGAAAATTCCCGAATAATAATGGAGGACTAAAAAATCCCGAAAAATAAAATAACCGAAACTGTAAAATTTCTATATTGGAAAATTCCCGAATAACAAAATTTCGGAATAATAAAATTCCCGAAATGAAGAATTCTGAAATAACAAAATTACCGAATAATGAAATTCCTGAACAGATTATAATATTACTGAATTGGAAAATTTCTGAATAATGAAATTCCCGGAACAACTGCAAAATCGCCAAAAATGAAATGCCCGAAACTGTAAAATTCCCATATTGACAAATTCCCGAATGAGAAAATTTCGGAATAGTGAAATTCCCGAATTGGAAAATTCCCTAATTATAAAATTGCCGAATAATAAAATTTCCGAATAATAAAATTCCTGAAAAGCTTATAATATTATTAAATTGGAAAATTTCTTAATAATAAAATTCCCGTATAACAAAATTTACGATAATTATATTCACGAATCAGAAAATCCCCGAATAATAAGGGACGACAGAAAAATCCCGAAAAATAAAATAACCGAAACTGTAAAATTCCTATATTGGAAAATTTCGGATTAACAAAATTTCGGAATAATAAAATTCCCAAATTGGAAAATTCGAGTATAATAAAATTACCGAATAAATAAATTCCTGAACGGTTTATAATGTTACTGAATTGGAAAATTCCTGAAGAATCAAATTCCCGGGACATCTAAAAAATCCCAAAAAATAAAATTCCCGACACTGTAAAGTTCCCGAATTTGAAAATTCTTGAAAAATAAAATTTCTGAATAATAAGATTTCTGAAATATAAAACTCCCAGATTGTGAAATTTCCGACAATTTATAATATTACTGAATTAGAAAATTCCCGAATGAAATTCTCGGCAGAAAATTGCCAAATTATAAAATATCCGAACTAGAAAATTCCTGAATTTAAACAATTAAGAAATTGTTCCTAATCAAATATTATTTATTAATTAAAAATACAATAATCAAATATTTTTAGTGAAATAAAATTTATTTTCAATGTTTAAAAGTTCTAAAATAGTTTGAATTTAAAATAACAATAATGGGAAACAATTTTCATTCAGAAATATATTATTTCTAATTATTGTTATTTTAAATTTACACAATAATTTTAGAAACTTTAAATATTGAAAATCTGTTTGTATTGGTAACAATATTCAATAAATGTATTTTCAATAAATAAATAATATTATCAAACAAAAATATGTATATATTTTTTTTATTAATGGGACAACTGAAAATTCCTGAATCATAATATTCTCGACAGAAAATTGCCGAATTGTAAAATATCCAAAGTAGATATTTTATAATTCGGCTTTTTCTGTCAGGAATTTTATTCTTCGGGAATCATCAAATTCGTATTGAATTCAATTCCAGACTATTCAGAAACAGATATCTACAACCAATTAAAAAAATTCCAAGAAATTTTGAAGAATTCAAAAAATTGAACAAAATCGAAGAAATTAAAAAAAAATAAAGGAATTTAGAAAAAAAAATTAAGAAATTCCAACCAATTCAAAATACCTAATTGAATTAAATTCCAAACTACTTAGCAAAAAATGTACAGCAAATTTAAAAATATCTAGCGAATTCAAAAGAATTCAAAAAATGAAGGAAAATCGCAATAAATTCAGAATACTTAAAAGAATGCAATTCAAAACTACTCAGAAACACATATCTGAAACCAATTTAAGAAATTCCAAGAAATTTAAAAGAATACAAGGAATTGAAAATATTCAAAAATTTGTGAAAAAATTAAGGAATTAAAAAGTATCAAAGAAATTCCAGTGAATTCAGAATTCCTAATTAAATTCAATTTCATACTATTCAGATACAGATATACATCTGAATTCAAGGCTACAAAAAAATCAAGAAATTAAAAAAAATTTAAAAGAATTCAAGGAATTAAATCCAATAAATTGCAAGAAATAAAGGTATTAAAAAAATGCAAAGAAATTCTAACGATTATAGAATAATCAAACTAAATTTCAAAAAAGGTAGAAACAGATGTACACCTGAAGAAAAAAAATTTAAGGGAATTTACAACAATTCCAGTACAAAAAAGAATGATTTTAGATCATTTAAAATTATAAGAACATTTTCTATTGAAAAAAGTTAATTAATTTTGAATTTTAACTAATAGTGGGACTAAAGCCTAATTTTTCCGAATTATAATCTAAAAAGTGTCCATAGCTTTTAATTCAAATCTACAACAAAATTTAGCAAATTCAAGGAAATTTAAAATAATTTAAGGAATGAACAGAATAAAAGAAATTTCAAAAAATTGGGAATTCAACAAAATTCCAAGAAATTTAAAAGAAATAAAGGATTTCAAAACAATATCACAGAAATAAAAAAAAACGAAAACATATAAAAAATTATAAAAATTTTAGAGAACTCAATATATTCAAACAAATTCAAGGGAAATTAAAGGAATTCAGAAAATAATAAAATTAAAGGATATGGAGTTTAATTCAAACGAATTGGATGATGATCCAAAAAAATTGAGAAAATGTTAATATAATTCTGAAAAATTCAAGAAAATTAAAAAGAATTTAGGAACAATCCACTACTCAAAATTTATTTATTTTGAAATCGACAGAAAAAAAAACAATTTTCGACAGTATGATATAATTTATTATATTCCTCTGATAAGAATTACAATCTACATAATTATTGTGACCTGCACAAAGTTTTTTCACTATATTATATCATAAGTTTCGAGGTACAATTTAAAAATTTATTATTCGTTGACATACAATTTCACAGAAAAACTGGGGTTTCTATTAGAACCGATATTTGTTTACAAAGGAGCTGCAAACAAAAAGGAACCTTTCTTCTTCAAAAGGAAACCAAAATAATAAATGGTTTCTAAAGGAACCCAAAAACTTTACTTTATAATTTGGATTAAATAATATTCCAGTGGAAAAAATTTAATAAAGAAACTAAAATTATTGTGTGACAGCTTTTAAGTTTAGGTTCAATTTAATTTGTTTGAAAAAGAATAAAAAACGTTTGTTAATATTTATCTGTACGATTATTCGTAGCATTTATTGATTTCAAATAGGCCCGCACTTTTCGGCACATGCGCAGTTGAAAACGTCGTCACTCGCCAATGGCGATCTATCGGATATCAACGAACTAAAAAGGAACACTCAAAAAGGGTTCCTTTGGAACCTAAGTTCCAAAGGATGCCAACTTTTACTTGAGCCGCAACTGCACGGACCCCTCCCCCCCCCAGTTTTTTCTGTGAATTCAGTGTTAAGTTCATCGTACGGAAGATGCATTTAACAATTTAAACAATATCGTCGAGGAGAATAATATTTGGTATTTAAGAAACATACACATTTTGGGTAAGATAATTTGTGCGAGAAAAAAAATCCTTTACTTTCCGAGAAGGATTTTTCTGGTAGCGCCAAAGCTTTGACCAGACTGAGTTGCTCCTTTGTTGGATCCAGCTTGGAGTCCAATTACTGCCTCTCCTGCCCTTAATTGATCTTCTGTAAAGTAACGTTTGTTTTCTTCTGATGGTTTTGGTCCTAAACATGGGCCACGCCATTCTGGATGACGGTAAGTCTAGAAAAAAATTAAAGACGGAATTAATATTGAGAAATTTTTTTAAAGGAATCTGTATTATCATTAGAGAATAATAGAACATTTTTGACGTATTTTTTTAGACTTGATGGAGTTATGAATTAAAAATGATTTTTAATTAATTTTTTTCTGAAAAAAGATCTTCTTTCACTCCGCTGGGAGGCGAGCCACAGAATTTTTCATATCCGGTCAGGTGCTTTTCCCATTAAGCTACTAGAGAGATGAGACTTTATTTCAGAAAATATACGCATTATTATGCTTGATGGTACAAATCAAATTTTCAAAGGAATTTGTATTATCATTAGAGAATAACAGAAAATTTTTAACGTCTGTTTCAGACCAGATGGAGTTATGAATTAAAAATAATTTTTAAATAATTTTTTTCTGAAAAAATGATCTTCTTTCACTCCGCTGTGAGTCGAGACACAGAATTTTTTATATCCGGTCAGGTGCTTTTCCCATTAAGCTACTAGAGAGATCGAGAGAAGAGACTTTATTTCAGAATTATTATTATGCTTATTATTGTTATTATCATTATATTATTATGAATTATTATGCTAGATGATACACATGAAATTGTCAGAGGAATCTGTATCATCTTTAGAGAATAACAGAAATTTTTTAACGTCTTCTTCAGACGACATAGAGTTATGAATTAAAAATAATTTTTAAATAATTTTTTTCTGAAAAAAAGATCTTTCACTCCACTCGGATTCGAACCAAAGAACTTCTGATTTCCGGTCAGGTGCTTTTCCCATGAAGCTACTAGAGAGATCGAGAGAAAAAACTTTATTTCAGAAAATATATGCATTATTATGCTAGATAGTACAAATGAAATTTTTAGAGGAATCTGTATTATCATGAGAGAATAACATAAGTTTTGTAACGTCTTCTTCAGACTAGATGGGTTTATGCATTAAAAATCATTTTTAATTAATTTTTCTTTGGAAAAAATCCTCTGCTTTCACTCCGCTGGGATTCGAACCACAGAACTTCTGATTTCCCGTTAGGTGCTTTTCCCATTAAGCTACTAGAGTGATCGGAAGAAGAAACTTTATTTCAGAAAATATACGCATTATTATGCTAGATGGTACAAATCAAATTTTCAAAGGAATCTGTATTATCATTAGAGAATAACGGAAATTTTTAACGTCTCCTTCAGCCTAGATGGAGTTTTGAATTAAAAATAATTATTCATCAATTTTTTTATGAAAACAAGATCATCTTTCACCGCGCTGAAAGTCGAGCCACAGAATTTTTGATATCCGGTCAGGTGCTTTTCTCATTAAGCTACTAGAGAGATCGAGAGAAGAAACTTTATTTCAGAAAATATCAAATTATTGTGCTAGATGGTACAAATCAAATTTTCAAAGGAATGTGTATCATCATTAGAGAATAACATACATTTTTTAAGATCTTCAGACTAGATGGAATTATTAATTAAAAATAATTTTTTCCTGAAACAAAGATCTTCTTTCACTCGGCTGGAATTCGAACACCAGAACTTCTGATCTCCGGTCAGGTGCTTCTTCCATTCAGCTACTTGAGAGATCGAGAGAAGAAACTTCATTTCAGAAAATATACGCATTATTATGCTAGATGTTACAAATGAAATTTTTAAAGGAATCTGTATTATCATTAGAGAAAAAGACGTAAAAAATTTTCTGTTATTCTCTAATGATAATACAGATTCCTTTAAGAATTTGATTTTCAACATCTAGCGTGATGATGCGTATATTATTTTGAATAAAGTTTCTTCTCTCGATCTCTCTAGTAGCTCAATGAGAAAATCAGCTGACCGGAAATCAGAAGTTCTGTGGTTCGAATCCCAGCGGAGTGAAAGGAGAAGATCTTTTTTTCAGAATAAAATTAATCAAAAATTAATATCGAGATCAACATGGAAAATCAAGAAATCGCAACATTAAACTAATTTAAATATCCTATAAAAATAAGAAGTTTCACTTCAAAAATAAAAATTAAACCAAGAATAATATAAAAAAAGTAATTGAAAACTCTTCAATTTTCAAAATGTATAAATAAGAATTCTTAAATTTCAATGATTTTGAAGATCAAAGGGCAAATTTTGAAAAAAAATTTGAATCTGTATCATCAAAATAAAAAATTCTTCAATTTGAAGATTTACAGATCAAATTTCTACAATTTTGAATAATTACAATCAAAAACTCTTCAATTTTTAAAATGCATAAATACAGAATCGTAAATTTTCATAATTTGTTTAATTAGGCAAATTAAAAGTAAACTTTTCAAGTTTAAATTATCCAAAGTGACGAAATTTCAAATGTAAATGATCAAAATTAAAAAATTTCAATTATCTTCAATTGTGAATTGTCACAATTAAAAATTCTTTAATTTTAAATATTGACAATTCAAACTACAATTTCGGAGAGTTACAATTGAAAACTCTTCAATTTAAAAAGATATAATTGCAAATTATTCAATTTTCAGGATTCACATTTAAAAGTTATGTAATTTGGAAGATTTTTTTTAAGATCGCTCATTCTTGAATATTTGCAATTGAAAATTCTTAAATTAACAATTTGAAATTCTTTAATTTTGAATATTTACACTTTAGAATTCTTCAATTTTGAACATGTCTATATACCAATGATCAAATTTTGACAATTTTGAGGATTTTGAAAATTAAAAGGAAAGTTTTCAATTTTTGAAATATAAATTTGTAAATTATTCAATTTTCAAGATTTACATTTGAAAGGTATGTCATTTGGAATCTTCTTTTTTAATACTTCATTTTTGAAGATCTACAAATAAATATTCTTCATTTTTAAGGATTTGCAATTTAAGAGTCTTCAATTTTGAAGAATTAGAATAGATAATTCTAAAATTTTAAAGATGTTTGAATAAAAATTCTTAAATTTTGATAATTTTGATGATTTGCAAAATTGAGAGTACATTTTTCAATTTTTGAAATATAAATTTGTTAATTATTCCATTTTCAAGATTCACATTTGAAATGTATGTAATTTGGAATATTTTTCCAGATAGTACATTTTCGAAGATTTGAAATTCTTTATTGTTCAAGATTTAAGAATTGAAAACTCTTCCATTTTAAATATATATATATAAATATAAATAATAAAATTTTGATAATTTGGATGATTTGGAAAATTAAAAGTAAAGTTTTCAATTTTTAAAACATGAATTTCCAGATTATTCAATTTTCAAAATTTTAATTTGAAAGGCATGGAATTTGGAATATGTTTTTTTGAATAGTTCATTTTTGAAGGTATACAATTGAACGTTCTTGTAAATTTTCAAAATACAAAACTCGACAAGTTTAAAAATTTACAATTGAACATTCTTCAAATTTAACGCTTTGTGAATTAGTATCCTTCGAGTTTAGAGATTTACAGTTAGATATTCTTAATTTCAAAAAATTTTGAATAAAAATTCTTAAATTTTGATCATTTTGATGATTAGGAAAATTAAAAGTAAATTTTTTAAGTTTAAATCTTACAAAGTAATGAAATTTATAATTCGAATCACGAAAATTACATATTTTTTATTAGTTTTAATTGTAAATGTTCAAAATATAAAACTCTTCAACTTTAATGATTTTTTATTGACAATTGCTCAATTTCTAAGATTTGAAATTAAACATTTTTCAATTTTAACGATTTTCAATGCAATATTCTTCAATTTTGAAGGTTTACAATTGAAAACTCTTTAATTTTAAATATATGAAAATAAAAATTCCTAAATTTTGATAATTTGAATGATTCTGAACAATAAAAGTAAAGGTTTCAATTTTAAATCTTCTGAATTGACAAAGTTTCTAATGTCACTCATCAATATTACAGAATTTTTAATTATTTTTAATTCTAAATTGTAAAAAAATGAAAACTTTTCAATTTTGAAGATTTACAATGGACGATTCTGCAATTTTATCAATTTGCAATTAAAAATTCTTGAATTTTGAAGATTTACAACTCAAAATTCTTCAATTTGAAATATGTATCAATAAAAATTCTCAAATTTTTATAACTTTAATGATTCGGAAAATTAAAAATATAGTTTACAATTTTAAATCTTCCAAACTGGTGAAATTTTAAATATAGATCACAAAGTTACATAATTTCAAATTATTTATCATTGCAAATTGTCAAAAATTAAACAATTTTCAATTTTGAAGATTTAAAATTCTTCAGATTTAACGATTTTCAATTTAAAATTCTTCAATATAGAAGATTTACGACTGAAAACACTTCCAATTTTAATTATGTATAAATACAACTTTTTAAATGTTGATAATTTTGATGATTTGGAAAATTAAAAGTACAGTTTTCAATTCTAAATCTTCCAAATTGATAATGTTTCAAATACAAAATATCAATATTACAGAATTTTTCATTATTTTTAATTCTATATTGCAAAAAAATGAAAACTTTTCAATTTTGAAGATTTCCAATTGAAGATTCTGCAATTTTATCAATTTGCAATCAAAAGTTCTTCAATTTTGAAGATCTACAACTGAAAATTCTTCAATGTTAAAAATATATCAATACACATTCTGAAATTTGTATAACTTTAATGATTTGAAAAATTAAAAATATAGTTTTTAATTTTAAATCTTCCAAACTGATAAAATTTTGAATGTAAGTCACAAAAATCACAGAATTTTAAATTATTTTTAATTTAAATTGTCAAAAATTGAACAATTTTCAATGTTGAAGATTTAAAATTGAAAATTCTTCAGTTTTAACGATTTTCAATTTAAAATTCTTTATTATAGAAGAT
>JAABKJ010014690.1:0-10064 GCA_011634705.1 Andricus grossulariae
CTCTTTTATTGAAAATTAATATTTTTGGCTTAAAAATGTGAAATTCCTTTTCTTTCTTGACTGAAAAATCTTTTTTGACTGAAAATTCACACTTTTTGCTGAAAATTCATCTTTTTCGTCGGAAATTCATCTTTTTGGTTTGAGAATTCATCTCTTTTGGCAGAAATTTCATCTTTTTTTGTTGAAAATTCGTCTTTTTTGTTGCAAATTAATCTATTTTGAATGAGGATTTGACTATTTTGTTGAAAATTCATCGTTTTGGTTGAACTAAAATGTTTTTAAATATTAGTTTAATGAAATTTTAAAATAATACTAATAAATTAATTTTATTTTAAATATTTTTGTGTTTAGAACTTCTTGAATAAATTTTTTTTTATTAATCTCTTTGGTTGAAAATTTAATTATTTTGTTGAAAATTTCTTTTTGCGAGGTTAAAAATTAATTTTTTGGACATCGAATTTAACTATTCCATTTTTGTTTGAAATTTCTCTTTTTTAGATGAAAATTCAATTATTTTGATGAAAATTCATATGTTTTGTTGAAAATTGTTTGCTGTAGAAAATGAATCTTCTAGGTTGAAAATTCATCTTTTCGGATTAAAAATTCAAAAATTTTATTGAAATTCTTTTTTTTTTCTTGACTGGAAAATCTTTCCTGGTTAAAAATTCAACTCTTTTTTTGAAAATTCATTATTTTCGGGTTGAAAATTTAACTGTTTTGGTTGAAAATTATTATTTCCGAGTTTAAAATTAAGCTCTGTTGTAGAAAATTTATTTATTTGACTTGATAATTAAACAATTTGGTTCAAATTTTGTTCTTCACTGAAATTTTTTTTTTTTTTTGCTAAAAATTCAACAATTTTCTGGAAAATTCAAATTTTCGGTTTGAAAATTGTTCTCTTTTGATAGAAATTTCATATTTAAAAAAAAATAATGCAACTGCTTCGTTAAAACTTCATATTTTTGGCTTAAAAATTCAATAATTTGATGGAAATTTTTTTGTTCTTGACTGAGAAATATTTCCTCGTTGAAAATTCAACTCTTTTGTTAAAAATTCACTTGTTTTGACTGAAAATTAATATTTTTGAGTTTAAACTTCAACTTTTTTGTAGAAAACTATTCTTTTTGATTTGCAAATTAATCAATTTGGTTCAAATTTTTTTCTTTCGTCACTGAAAAATCTTTTTTTTGCTAAAAATCCAACACTTTTGTCGAAAATTCGTCTTTTTGGTTTGAAAATTCTTCTCTTTTGATAGAAATTTCATCCTTTCTGATAAAAAATGCAACTGGTTGGTTAAAAATTCATCTTTTTTAATTGACAATTCAACAATTTGCTGGAAATTTTTTTGTTCTTAACCGAGATATCTTTCTTGGTTAAAAATGCAATTCTTTTGTTGAAAATTAATTATTTTCGGGTTGAAAATTCAACTATTTGGTTGAATTGAACTATTTTCTTGAAAACTCGTTTTTTTGTTGTTGAAAATTAAATTTATTAACTGAAATTTTCACTATTCCATTTTTGGTTGAAGATTTATCTTTTCCAGTTAAAAATTCGTGTACTTTATTAGAAATTTGTCTTTATTAGTAGAAAAATTACTTCTTGGTTGCAAATTCATCTTTTTAGCTTGAAAATTAAACAATTTGGTTGCAATTTCTTTGTCCTTAACTTTGGCTGAATTCAACTGTTTTTTATTTAAGATTGAATTCTTTTCTTGTTTATAGTTTAACTACTTTAATAAAAATGCATTTTTTTTATTGATCAATCTCTTTGGTTGAATTTTTGTTGTTGCAAAAAATTAATCTTCCAAGTTGAAAATTCATTTTTTTTTGGCTTAAAAATGCCACCATTTCTTTAAAATTCTTTGTATTTCTTGACTAAGAAAACTTTTTTTTTTTTGTAAATTCAACTCTTGGTCGGAAATTCATCTTTTGGGTTGAATTCAACTGTTTTTAACTATTAGTTTAATTAAATTTTTATATAATATTAGTAAATTAATTTAAATTAAAATATTTTTGTGTTTAAGTTTGAACTACTTGAATAAAAATTCATTTTTTTGGTTCACGATTAATCTCTGGTTAAAAATGCAATTAATTTGTAAAATTTTTTTTTTAATTTCTGTTTATTAGATAAAAATTTATATAACTGTTTTTAGTTATTAGTTTAATGACATTTTTAAATAATATAATTAATTAATTTAAATTAAAAACTTTTTGTGTTAAGGGTTGAATTAATTGAATAAAAATTCATTTTTTTGGTTGATGATTAATCTCTTTGGTTAAAAATTTAATTATTTTGTTGCAGATTGTTTTTTTGTTTGTTAAAATTTTTGTTTGGCCGAGAATTTAACTATTCCATTTTTTGTTGAAAATTTCTCTTTTTTCGATGAAAATTCAACTATTTGGATGAAAATTCATGTATTTTGTTGATTTTTTTTTTTTTTAGAAAATGAATCTAGTAGGATAAAAATTAATCTTCTTGGCTTAAAAACTCAACCATTTTGTTGAAATTCTTTTTCTTTCTTGACAGAAAAATCTTTTTTGACTGAAAATTCAACTCTTTTGCTGAAAATTCGTCTTTTTGGTTAAAAAATTCATCTTTTTGGTTTGAGAATTAATTTCTTTTGCCAGAAATTTCATCTTTTTTTATTGAAAATTCGTCTTTTTGGTTGAATTTAACTGTTTTTAATCATAAGTTTAATGAAATTTTTAAATAATATAATTAAATTAATTATAATGAAAATATTTTTGAGTTTAAAGTTGAACTACTTGGATAAATATTCTTTTTTTTATTGTTGATTAATCTCTTTAGTTGGAAATACAATTATTTTGTTAAATTTTTTTTCTTTTTTTCGGATTAAAAATTAATTTTTTGGCTGAGAATTTAACTATTCTATTTTTGATTAAAAACTTATCTTTAATAGATGAAAATTCAACTATTTTAATGAAAATTCATGTATTTTGTTGTAGAAAATGAATCTAACAGCATATAAATACATCTTTTTGGATTAAAAATTCAAAACTTTCGTTGAAATTCTTTTTCTTTCCTGACTGAAAAATCTTTTTTTACTGAAAATTCAACTCTTTTGCTGAAAATTCGTCTTTTTGGTTAAAACATTCATTTTTTGGTTTGAGAATTCATCTCTTTTGGCAGAAATTTCATCTTTTTTTGTTGAAAATTCGTCTTTTTGGCTAAATTCATCTGTTTATAATTATTAATTTAATGAAATATTTAATTAATGTTAATAAATTAATTGTAATTAAAATATTTGTCTATTTAAAGTTGAACTAATTGAATGAAAATTTTTTTTTATTTGCAATTAATCTCTTTGGTTAAAACTTTAATTATTTTGTTGAAAATTGTTTTTGGGTTAAATAATTTTTTTGGCTGAGAATTTAACTATTCCATTGTCGGTTGAAAATTTCTCGTTTTTAGTTGAAAATTCAACTATTTGTATGAAAATTCATGTATTTTATTAAACAAAAAAAATCGTTTTAGAAAATTAAACAATTTCGTTGAAATTCTTTTTCTGTCTTGACTTAAAAATATTTCACGGTTGCAAATTCACCTTTTTTGTTTTAAATTAGTCTATTTGGTCGGAAATTCGTCTTTGCGGTTTGAGAATTCATCACTTTTGGTAGAAATTTCATCTTTTTTGGTTGAAAATTTGACCTTTTGTTTGAAAATTAATCTGTTTTGGTTGAGGACTCCATTATTTGTTGTTAATTCATCTTTTTTAGTTGAAAATCCATGTATTTTGTTCAAAATTCATCATTTTTAGTTGAAAATTTATGTATTTTATTTGAAATGATTAATTATTATGAATTATAATTAATATTTTTACAGGAAATCGAGTTTTTTAAGCAAAACACATTATATTTGTAAGGTTCATAATACTTAAAAAAATTTTGGATTACACTAGCGTTTTACACATGTTTGAAAAATTATCATTATTTGTCTGAAATTTGAAAAATTCTAGGCCCCGTTAATTTCAGAAAAATAAATTAAGACAAAATTACCTTCACGTAAGTCCAAGTATCAACTTTAACGTCAGCAATCCTAAGAACGCATTTCCAGGCACTGGGAATTACTGGTGGATTTTTGTAAAAACGAGTTTCCCAAAAGTATTTGTTAATTTCTTCATAAACGCCGTCGACCTAAAAAATGAATAGGTCATAATTTTATATTCAGAAGATCACAGAGAATCTTAAAATAGCTCATTGAAAAATTTTGAAAAAATAAAACAATAAAATTACCATATTGCAAACGTTCATTGCGAGTTTCTCGCTCAAATTTAATTTCTTTCTATGTGCTTCATCCAGCGGATTTTTTCCACTGAAAAAATTGTTTAGAATCTTTTAAAAATTTTTCATTATGCAAGTGTTTTTTTTTTGTCGGAAATTGATACTTTTAATAAAAAAAAACTCAATTTCAAAGGTTCCAATTTTCTTAACAATTTTGGATAACGTTAGCGTTTTACACCAAAAACTTGTATTTAAAAACAAAAATTATTATAGTTGGAACAAGGTTTAGAATCTTTGATTAAATTTTGATTATTTTAATGTTTTTCGTCGGAAATTGGTATTTTTAAATAAAAAATTATATTTTTAAAGAAGATTCTAAACTTTTACACATTAGATTTTAAAGGTTCACAATTCTTCAACATTTTTGGATTACACAAGTTTTTTTTACAGGAAATCGGTTTTTTAAAACAAAACACATTAGATTTTTAAGGTTCATAATTCTTTAACATTGTTGGATTACACTAGCGTTTTACACCAAAAACTAGTATTTTAAAACAAAAATGATAATAGTTTGAACAAGATTTAAAACCTTTAAATAAATTTGGATTATTTTTGTGTTTTTCGTCGGAAATTGGTGCTTTTAATTAAAAAATCAGATTTTTAAAGAAGATTAACAACTTGTCACAATTTTAGGTTATTTTAACGTTTTGTTATAGGAAATCGGTTGTTTAAAAACAAAACACGTTAGATTTTAAAGGTTCATAATTCTTTAACAATTTTGGATTACACTAGCGTTTTACACCAAGAAATAGTGTTTTGAAACAGAAATTAATGTAGTTTGAACAAGATTTAGAATATTTTAATAAATTTTGATTATTTTAGTGTTTTTCGTCGGAAATTGGTATTTTGAATTAAAAAATTAGATTTTTAAGGAAGAGTCATAACTTTTGCCAATTTTAGGTTATGTTAGCGTTTTACACCTAAAACTTTTTTCTCGGAAATTGTTATATTTAAATAAAAAATTAGATTTCTAAAAATTCATAACTTTTAACAATTTTAGGTTATGTTAGCGTTCTACGCCAAAATTGGTATTTTAAAACAAAAATCATTATAGTTAAAATAAGACTTATAATTTTGACCAGTTTCAGGTTATATTCACGTTTTTTTTAAATAGGAAATCGTTTTTTTTTTTTCAACAAAACACATTCGATTTTAAAGGTTCATAATTCTTTAAAAATTGTGGGTAACACTGGCTTTTTACACCAAAAACTGATATTTTAAAACAAAAATTAATATAGATTGAACAAGATTTAGAATTTTTAATTAAAAAATAGGATTTTTAAAGAAGATTCATAACTTTTACCAATTTTAGGTTATGTTGGCGTTTTACGCCAAAAATTGGTATTTTAAAACAAAAAATCATTATGGTTTAAACAAGTCTTGTAATTTTGGCCAGTTTCAGGTTATATTAACGTTTTTTTTTATACAGAAAATCGGTTTTTGAAAACAAAACACACTCGATTTTAAAGATTCATAGTTCTTTAACAATTTTGGATTACATTAGCGTTTTACACCAAACACTGGTATTTTAAAACAAAAATTATCATAGTTTCAACAAGATTTAGAACCTTCGCATAAATTTTCATTATTTTTGTGTGTTTTCGTAGGAAATTGATATTTGGAATTAAAAAATTAGATTTTTGAAGAAGATCCACAATTTTAGGTTATGTTAGCGTTTTACGGAAAAAATTTGTATTTAAAAAAAATCATTATAGTTTGAACAATATTTTTAATTTTTAACAGTTTCAGGTTATATCAACATTTTTTTAAAACAGGAAATCGCTTTTTAAAAAAACAAAACACATTATATTTTAAAAGTTAATAATTCTTTAACAATTTTGGATTACACTAGCGTTTTACGCCAAAAACTAATATTTAACAAAAACTTAATATAGTTTGAAAAATAGTTATAATTTTTTAAAAAATAAATTTAGATTATCTTCATGTTTTTCGTCGAAAATTGGTATTTTTAATTACAAAATTAGATTTTTAAAGAAGATTCATAACTTTTAACAATTTTTGGTTATGTTAGCGCTTTAAGCCGAAAATTGATATTAAACAAAAATCATTATACTTTGAACAATATTTTCAAATTTTAACAGTTTCAAGTTATACTAACATTTTTCACAGTAAATCAGTTTTTTAAACTAAAAATATTAAATTTAAAGTGTTTATAATTTTTCAACAATTTTAGGTTACGCTAGCGTTTTACACCAAAAACTGGCATTTCAAAATAAAAATCATTCAATTTTGAAGAAGATTTACAATTTTTGAACAGTTTCTGGTTATATTAACGTTTTCACAGGAAAGCATTTTTTTTAACAAAAATCATTATAATTAGAATGATATTAAGAATCTTCTACCAATTTTGTCTTATGTTAGTGTTTTTCAACGGAAATTTATATTTTTAATGAAAAAAATATATTTCAAACAAGATTTACAATCTTCAACCATTTTTTGTTGTTATGATAGTGTTTTTTCGTCTAAAATTTATATTGTTAATAAAAAATCATTAGATTTAAAAGAATAAAATTTACATGATAATCAATTGGGATCTCAAAGAATCCAAAAACTCAGCCTTGATAGTTTCTTCACTGAACTGCTCTATTATGTCCTCCTCTTCTTGAAAATCGTTGAGAATCATTATCTTGGGAACATGTTGGCGACCCCTAGAAAAATAATTAATTATAATTTTATTCCTGTTATTTTGGATTACACTAGCGGTTTACACCAAAAATTATTATATTTTAAACAAGATTTAGAATCTTTGAATAAATTTTGATTATTTTAATGTTTTTCGTCGGAAATTGGTATTTTTAATAAAAAATACTTAATTTCAAAGTTTCACAATTTTTGAACAATTTTGGATTACACTAGCGTTTTACACCAAAAACTTGTATTTTAAAACACAAATTATTATAGTTTGAACAAGGTTTGGAATCTTGGATTAAATTTTGATTATTTTAATATTTTTCGTCGGAAATTGGTATTTTTAAATAAAAAATGATATTTTTAAAGAAGATTCAAAACTTTTAAAACATTAGATTTTAAAGGTTCCTAATTCTTTAACAATTTTTGATCACACTAGCTTTTTTTTACAGGAAATCGGGTTTTTAAAACAAAACACATTAGATTTGTAAGGTTCATAATTCTTTAACAATTTTGGATTACACCAGCGTTTCACACCAAAAACTGGTATTTTAAAACACAAATTAATATAGTTGAAACAATATTTAGATTCTTTTAATAAATTTTGATTATTTAAATTATTTCTCAGGAAATTGTTATTTTTAATTTAAAAATTAGATTTTAAAGAAGATTCATAACTTTGAATAATTTTAGGTTATCTTAGCGTTTTACGCAAAAAATTGATATTTTAAAACAAAAATCATTATAGTTTGAACAAGTCTTGCAATTTTTACCAGTTTCAGGTTATATTAACGTTTTTTTTTACAGAAAATCGTTTTTTTTAACAAAAAATATTACACTTTATATGATTATAATTTTTTCAACAATTTTAGTTTAGGCTAGCGTTTTACGCCAAAAACTGGCATTTTAAAACTAAAATTATTATAGTTTGAACAAGATTTAGAATCTTTGAATAAATGTTGATTATTTTTGTTTTTCGTCCAAAATCGGTATTTTTAATCAAAAAATTAGAGGTTTGAAGAAGATTCATAACTTTGAACAATTTTAGGTTATATCATCGTTTTACACCAAAAATTGGTATTTTAAAACAAAAATTAATATAGCTTGAACAAGATTGAGAATCTTTTAATAAATTTGGATTATTTTAGTGTTTTTTGTCAGAAATTGGTATTTTTAATTAATAAATTAGATTTTTAAAGAAGATTCATAACTTTTAACAATTTTAGGTTACGTTGGCGTTTTACACCAGAAACTAGTATTTAAAAAAAATCATAATTTGAACAATATTTTTAATTTTTAATAGTTTCAGGTTATATTAACGTTTTTTATACGGGAAATCGGATTTTTTAAACAAAAAATATTACATTTTAAATTTTTATAATTTTTTCAACAATTTTAGGTTACGCTAGCGTTTTACACAATTACAATCAAATAAATTAAAAACAAAAATTAATATAGTTTGAAAAAGATTTAGAAGCTTTAATTAAATTTTGATTATTTTAATGTTTTTCGTCGGAAATTGGTATTTTTAATTAAAAAATTGGATTTTTAAAGAAGATTCAAAACTTTTAACACATTAGATTTTAAAGGTTCCTAATTCTTTAACAATTTTGGATTACACTAGCTTTTTTTTACAGGAGATCGGGGTTTTAAAACAAAACACATTAGATTTGTAAGGTTCATAATTCTTTAACAATGTTCGATTACACTAGCGTTTTACACCAAAAACTGGTATTTTAAAACAAAAATGATAATAGTTTAAATAAGATCTAGAATCTTTTAATAAATTTTGATTACTTAAATTTTTTTCTTAGAAAATTTATATTTTTAATTAAAAAAATAGATTTTAAAGGAGATTCATTACTTTTAATAATTTTAGGTTATCTTAGCGTTTTACGCAAAAAATTGGTATTTTAAAACAAAAATCATTATAGTTTGAACAATTTTAGGTTACGCTAGCGTTTTACACAATTACAATCAAATAAATCAAAAACAAAAATTAATATAGTTTGAAAAAGATTTAGAAGCTTTGATTAAATTTTGATTATTGTAATGTTTTTCGTCGGTAATTGGTATTTTTAATTAAAAAATTGGATTTTTAAAGAAGATTTATAACTTTTAATAATTTTAGGTTATGTTAGCGTTTTAAACCAAGAACTGATGTTTTAAAACAAAAATTATTGTAGTTTAAACAAGATTTAGATTATTTGAATAAATTTTGATTATTTTAATGTTTTTCGTCGCAAATTGGTATTTTCAATAAAAAATACTTAATTTCCAAGGTTCACGATTTTTGAACAATTTTGGATTACACTAGCGTTTCACACCAAAAACTAGTATTTTAAAACAAAAATTATTATAGTTTGAACAAGATTTGGAATCTTTGATTAAATTTTTATTTTTTTAATGTATTTCGTAGGAAATTGGTATTTTTAATTAAAAAATTATATTTTTAAAGAAGATTCGTAACTTTGATTCATTTTAGGTTATATTAGCATTTTACGTCAAAAAATGGTATTTTCAAACAAAAATTATTTTAGTTTAAACAAGATTTAGAATCTTTGAATAAACTTGGATTATTTAAATTTCTTTCGTCGGAAATTGGTGTTTTTAATAAAAAATACTCCATTTTAAAGTATCACAATTTTTGAACAATTTTGGATTACACTAGCGTTTTACACCAAAAACTAGTATTTTAAAACAAAAATGATTATAGTTTAAACAAGATTAAGAATCTTTGATTAAATTTCGATTATTTTAATGTTTTTCGTAGGAAATTGGTATTTTTAATTGAAAAATAAGATTTTTGAAGAAGATTCAAAACTTTTGACACATTAGATTTTAAAGGTTCATAATTCATTAACAATTTTGGAATGCACTAGCTTTTTTTACACGAAATCGGATTTTTAATACAAAACTCATTAGATTTTAAAGGTTTATAATTCTTTAACAATTTTGGATTACACTAGCGTTTTACACCAAAAACTGGTATTTTAAAACAAAAATTATTATAGTTTAAACAAGATTAAGAATCTTCGATTAAATTTCGATTATTTTAATGTTTTTCGTAGGAAATTGGTATTTTTAATTGAAAAATAAGATTTTTGAAGAAGA
>JAABKJ010014691.1:0-10064 GCA_011634705.1 Andricus grossulariae
TTCATCGAAAATTGGCGGAAATATCCATTTTGTAAGAAAGCACGTGACGTCATCT
The DNA here is from genome assembly GCA_011634705.1 of Andricus grossulariae. Lineage (NCBI taxonomy): Eukaryota > Metazoa > Arthropoda > Insecta > Hymenoptera > Cynipidae > Andricus > Andricus grossulariae. The sequence goes on from JAABKJ010014691.1 coordinate 56, forward strand.
TAATAGGAGAATGTAAAGGCAAGAGGGCTAACGTTGAGAAGAGCTTGAATCTGCTAACGATGCAATCGTATACAACGTCGCGTGCTTTCTTACAAAATGGATATTTCCGCTAATTTTCGATGAATCGATCGTTACGTCTTCTTATTCTCTACAAGCACATTTTTTTTTGATTAAATTTTTTTTAATTTAAAATTTGGATATCACAAGACGCTTGGACAATAATTTTTCGCGTTTTCGAGCGCTCGTCCCCTTATTGCATCCGGACCCACAATTCATCTTTTTGGCTTGAAAAATAAACAATTTGATTGCAATTTTTTTTCTCTCTTGACAAGCCAATTTTTATTTGATTAAAAGTCAACTACTGTATTTCATCATTTTGATTTTAAACTTCATCTCCTTCTGTAGAAATTTCATCTTTTTTGTTTGATAATGCAACTGTCAGCTTTGGTTACATATCAACTGTTTTGTCGAAAATGCACATTTTCGAGTAGGGAATTCAACTGATTTATAGAAAATTCGTATTTTCGGGTGGAAAATTCAACAATTTGATAGAAAATGTAACTATTTGGTAGAAACTTGATATATTTTGTTGGAAATTCGTTTTTATTAGGCTATTCCAACCGGTTTGATTTTATTTTTAATTAAAATCTTTTCGCGAAAAAAGTTAGATTTCGTAACAAATAGTTGATTTTATAACCAATTTTTGAATTTTCAAGCAAAATGGACGAATTTTCTATCAAACAGTTGAATTTTCAACCCGAGAATATGAATTTTCAACAAAAAAGTTAATTCACAACCAAGCAGTTAAATTTTTAACCAAATTCTTAAATTTTCGGTCACCTAAATTAATTTTGAACAAAAAAAATCGAATTTTCAAGTAAAATTATGAATCTTCAACAAAAAAATGAACTTTTAAGAAATTAGTTTAAACATTAAACCGAGGAGTTGAATTTTCAACAAAAAAGTTTAATTTTTAACGAAACTGATAAATCTTTGATAAAAAAATGAATTCTCAACAAAAAGTGTAATAGTTGATACTTCCACCAAAAAATATTTTAATTTGGAATATAAAGCTGTTAAATTAAACAAGAAACTACTAAATTAAATAAAAAACTGTTGAATTAAATAAAAAAATACGAATTTCGAACAAAAAACCTAAATTTTCAACCAAGAAAGATTGTTCAATCAATAAAGAAAAAAAATGACATTCAAAATGTTGAGGTTTCAAGTCAGCAAGACGAACTTTGGAAGAAAAAAAGTTGAATTTACATTTTAAAAAAATGCATTTTCTACCAAAATAATGGACTTTTTGACTAAAAAAGGCGATTTTTAAACAAAATAAATACATTTCCAACTAAAAAAAGATCAATTTTATAACAAAAAGGGAAAAGCTACATTTTTAGTAAAAAGTTAATTTGAAACAGAAAAAAACGAATTTTTAATTAAATTTTGTTAAAATTTTAACCAAAGAATAGAGAATTTTCAACAAAAAAGTTAAATTTTTAACCAAACTGATAAATCTTTGATAAAAAAATAAATTCTCAACATAAAGTGTAATAGTTGATACTTCCACGAAAAAATATTTTAATTTCCAATAAAAAACTGTTAAATTAAACAAAAAATTGTTAAATTAAATTAAAAAATACGAATTTCCAACAAAAGACTTAAATTTTCAACCAAGAAAAATTGCTAAATCTATAAAGAAAAAAAATTACATAAAAAATTTTGAGTTTTCAAGTCATCAAGACGAATTTTTGAAAAACAAGTTGAATTTACATTTAAAAAAATGCATTTTCTACCAAAATAATGGAATTTTTTACTAAAAAATACGATTTTTAAACAAAATAAGTGAATTTTCAACTGAAAAAGATCAATTTTATAATAAAAATGGAATAGTTACATTTTTATTTAAAAAACTAATTTAGAAAAAAAACGAATTTTCAATTAAAGTTTGTTACATTTTTAACCAAAGAAATGAACATTCAACTTAAATCATGCATCTTCAATTTAAAAAATAAATTTGTAATCAAATAGTTGAATTTTCAACCCAGAAGATGAATTTTCTACAAAAAAAAAAAGACAAATTTTCAACAAAACAGATGAATTTTCAATTAAAAAAGATCAATTTAAAAAAAAAAAAAGAAAAAAAAAGAACAGTTTAATTTTAAGTTACAGAAATACATTTTTAACCAAATAACAAAATTTTGCAATGAAATACTTAAATTTTGAACAACAAAATTAAGTTTCTACCATGAAGACTAAATGTCTAGGAAAAAGTCGACATCAAATGAAATAGTTAAATTTTTAGTTGAAAAAAAAAATTGTTAATAAAAAAAAATAGATTTCAACCAAAGAAATGAAATCTCAACCAAAAGATTAATCTTCTACTAAAAAAGAATAATTTTTAAGAAAAATATATGGATTTTCAACAAAAAAGGTTACTTTGCAAACCAAAAAGACAAATCTTTAACAAAATAGATGAATTTTTAACTAAAAACTATCAATTTTCAACAAAAAAATAGAATAGTTCAATTTAAAGTTAGAGAAATACGTTTTTAACCAAATAAACAAATTTTTCAATGAAATAATTAAATTTTGAACAAAAAAATTAAGTTTCTACAACGAAGACTAAATGTCTAGAAAAAAAATCGACATAAAATTGAATAGTTAAATTTTTAGTTGAAAAAAATTATTTTTAATAAAAAAAAACTAGATTTCAACCAAAGAAATAAAATCTCAACAAAAAGATTAATCTTCTGCTAAAAAAGAATAATTTTTAAGAAAATACATGAATTTTCAACAAAAAAGGTTACTTTTCTATCAAAAAAGACAAATCTTTAACAAAATAGGTGAATTTTTAAATAAAAAAGATATATTTTCAAAAAAAAATAGAATATAGCTTTATTTTCAGTTAGAGAAATAAGTCTTTAGGCAAATAAAATAATTTTTCAATGAAATAGTTCAATTTTCAACCAAATGAATTTTTTACCAAAGAGATTATATGTCTGTAAAATAAAATTTAGACATAAAATGTAATAGTTACATTTTTAGTTAAAAATATTAATTTTCAATACAAAAAACTAAATTTCAACCAAAGAAATGAATTTTTATCCAACAAGACTAATTTTCTACCGAAAAAGAATAATTTATAACAAAGAACATGAATTTTCAACCAAATATTTAAATTTTGAATGGAATTTTCAACCTAATAGTTTAACCAAAAAGGTGATTTATTCACCAAGAAGATTAATATTCTACCACAAAATACCGAAATTTTCCAACAAATATTTGAATTTTCAACTGAAGAAGATTAACGTTTAACCAAACATGAAATAGTCCAATTTTTAGTTGAAAACATTGATTAAAAAAAAATGTTAACAAAATATTTAAATTTTCAACAAAAAAGGAAGATTTTTCTGTACGTGATTCTGAAACCAATCTATTTAGAGTATTAAACTTTCCAATTAGGAAAAGAAAACAATCCAAAATATTTAAACGTATTTCTAAACACTGCTAAAATTCAAAACATTCTTTTCACAAAAATTTAAATAAAATGCAAGAAAGCAAGAAAAAGATTCACAACTAAAATGATGAATCATTATCCAAAAAGAGATAACTGTTTTTATTTTAGTTTTAATTAAAATCTTTTCGCGCTTAAATGTCAACTATTACATTTTTCACTGAAAATTCAACTCCTCGTTTGAAAGTTTTAACTACTTTCTTAAAAGTTCATTTTTTTTTGTTGAAGATTCATAATTTTGGTTGAAAATTGGATTTTTTTTGCTAAAAATTAATTTTTGTGACTGAAAATTTAAGAATTTGGTTAAAAATTCAACTGATTGGTTGTAAATGAACTTTTTTGTTGAAAATTCATATTCTCGGGTTGAACAATCAACTATAAAATAAAATATTAAATATAAAATAAAATAAATTAAATAATAAATATTAAATAAAAACAAAAACTTCTTTCAAGATAATTGAGGTAAAATATGTATAGTTAATTAAAAGAAATCTTAAATTATTAATTTGCAAACACTGCAGATTGGAAAGAATCATGAGTTTAGTGTATCTATTCAACAAATTTTTAATCAAGATTGAAAAAAAATCCATTTTATCATGAATAATTTTTGCAAAATAAGCAAGAAAAAGATTCACAACTAAAATGGTGAATCATTAATCAAAAAGAGATGATTTTCTAACAAAGTCGTTCCATTTTCAACTAAGTAGTTGAATTTTGAACCAAAAAAGGTTCATATAAGTTAAAAGGTTCATATAACGGGGATCACAGCGCAAAAGGAGCTCAAAAAAGGGCAAATAGGGTAATTTTGTCACGAAAAAGGGGAAAATAGGGGAAAGATTAACCATTTATTTTTACATATCGAAAAGAACAAACAACTTTTTTATAAGAAATGTTATATTTTTAAATAATTTTCAATGATTTTTCAATGATTTCTGCTATTCAAGAATTTATTTTTAAAAATTGGACATACTTAGGTCCTTGGAAATCCATTCACAGTGATATAAAACAGTCCAAGAAAAAATAAAATTAGTTATACACAATTTTCATATCTTCAACATCGTTCTCATAAATATTTATTTTCAAGATTTGTCATTTATTTTTTACTATAATTAATACTTTCAATTTAAATTTAAAACTACACTCTTCAGTAGAGCAAATTATATATGAAATTGTTTAATATCTTCTGTTATCTTTTTTAAATGTGCAATTTGAAATTTTAAAAATTCAGAAAAAAATTTGCCTTATTTAGAATTTTTTGAAAATGTAAAAAAACATGTTTTTTTTTAATTGATTCGAACCTGAAATTCCTTCAGCTTGAACCAAAGAAACATGTTATTATTTTTTATTCATGGTAAACATTTTTTTCGTGGTGTTCCAAAAAACGTTCCAAAATCGCAAAAGAAATATGAAATCCCAAAAATCCTAGATCACGACAAAAGTTTTTTTCCGAAAAAGCAGAATGATAAAATGTTTCTTTGGTTCAAGCTGAATAAATTTAAAAAAAAAATGTTTTTGCACATTTTCAAAATAATTGTTGAAACATAATTTTTTGAACAATTTCTTATTATTTTTAATAATATTTTCTTTTAACACTGCATGAAATATCGGTTTTTCTGAAATTTGTGACTTTTAGTCTACTTTTCACTTGGAGTGAGTTAATATTTAATTTAATATAGCAAAAACAATTGTTTAAATAAATTACTATTGTTTATAGCTATCTTCTATATTAATACTGGATATTTGCGTTTTTTTCTAAATTGTTTAACTTTTGTCAATGTTTTAATTAGAGTGAAGTAATAATTGATTAGAGTGAAGTAATAATTAATTAAAGTTAACAAAAATAAATGTTTAAATAATTTATTATTACTGTTAGTAATAATCTCTTTGCTTGATGGTAGAAAGTTGTGGGTGTTTCTGAAAATTTAAAACTATTTGTCTATTTTTCACTTAGAGTGACTTCATCATTGTTTAAGTTGAGCAAAAATAATTTTTTAAACAAATTATTATTGCTTATAACTATCTTCATCTATATTAATGCCAGATAGTTGCGGTTTTTTCTGAAATTTTTAAGTTTTTGCCCACTTTTCACTTAGTGAAGTAATAATTAATGCAAGTAAATAAAAATAGTTGTTCAAACAATTTATTATTGCGTTTTTTGCTGAAATGTTTAACTTTGCTTTGCCTTTTTAGTTATGAACAAATAAAAAATAATCATTAGAGAGAAACATCTTTTAAACAATCTCTTTCTTTTTCGTAAATATATTTTGCTGAAATGGGGGGCTGATATAAAAATATGCTCAATTCCAAATTTTTCTTCTCCGCTTTGCAATAAACTTCTTGTTATAATTTAAAACAAAACTTTTACAAGTCATTTGTAGACATAATCCACATACCTACTCCTAATTATTCCATTCTTTGTTTTTGTCTCTTGCGTAAGATAGATTTTTTGGTTAAATAAATTTTGTTAAACATTGGGAAAAGAGCAAAAATAATTCACTTAAAAAAGTACAATTTTATTTAAAAAATGATTCTTGTTGAGGTTCACTTATTATTTATTCATAACTAAAAATTCAAAGCAGAACTTAAGATTTCAGAAAAAAAAAACTTTCTAGAATCACTCTAAGAGAAGATAGTTATAAACAATAATAAATCGTTTACGCAACTACGTTTGGTAACTTGCATTATTTATTACTTTACTAAGTAAAAAGTGGTTAAAAATTGAAACATTTCAGAAGAAACCGCAACTATATAGAATTAATAAAGAAGAAGATAGTTATAAACAATAATAATATGTTTAAATAATTATTTTTGCTAAATTGAATTGATTATTAACTCACCCTAAGTGAAAAGTAGACAAATAGTTATACATTGCAGAAAAAACCGCAACTTTTTAGCATTATACCAATTGAATATTAATAATAATAATAAATTGTTTGAACAATTACTTTTTTTTAACTTTAATTAATTATTTAACTCACTTTAATTGAAAATTGAACAAAAATGGAAAATTTTTGAAAAGACTGCAATTTTCCTTCGCGTTTTGACTTCTTAAAACTAGTTTTTGACAAATGATCGTGGTAATTTCGCGTTTTATTTAGTTAAAACTAGTTTTAACTGATTTCGGGTACAAACGGTGACATATATATTAAATATAATCATGAAGATTTTTTATTGATAAATTTAATGCATTTTCCACCAAAGTTCAAAATATTTAATTAAATATCCTTTACGTTATTTATGTTCTTAATCTTCTACTTCTTTCAATATTTTTTTAAAACTTTAATACACATCACCTCAAGTTTTGAAAGAAAAAATAAATGTAAACTGGGTTTTAAATACCATATAAATTGGAGAGCAGGGAAAATTTTTTCCTTGAGCATACTTTCATAAGCATTTACTTCTGCACATTGTTTTGGATCCAATGCAAAATCTAGGCAGTGATTATTCTCACGAAAAAACTGGAAAATATCACTAATTGTGTGCTCTGTGCCATTTTGATGTCTTAGAACCGGTAATTGACCATTTGGACTTCTAAATGGATTATTTGTCGGATTTATCCTCAGTGGAATTTTACAGAATTTTGCGTAGGCCTATAAAAATATAAATAGAATTACATTCTAAAATAATTAGTAATAAAAATTCGATTTGAAAAGCATTTAACTAATATTTTGATGACCAAAACTTGAAGTAATTCACAAATTCTTGGAAAAAATTGCATCATATATGATGGAATTTTACAAATAATTTGTCATTTTTCTTGGATTCTTCTCTGCTACTTAATACAGTTGTATTTACAATAAATAGTAGCTATAATTTATAATCAGGGTGTCTACCCGATGCATAATTTTTTATTTCCGGTTTTCTCCCGGTCAATTGTTAATTTTTCCCGATTAATTTTAAAAATTTTAAAAGAATTAAATGATTTCAAACAATTTTTAAAGATTTTAAGAGATTTCTAAACATTTTAAAAGATTTCTGATATGAAACAGGGAATTTTTGAAAGTAATTATAATTTTGAATTTGAACAGGAATTTTTTAAATACCCTTCTTCTAAATTTGAATTAAAATTATTTTACAAAAATTACCGTTCCATGTTCAAAATTCTCTGTTCTAAATCAAATAATGATTCTTCAGGCTCTCTGTCCCAAAGTAAATATTATAATTCTTAACGAAATTTCCTGCTCTAAAGTGAACTTAAAATTAAAATTATAATTCACTATGGGAATTTCGTGTCCCAATTGTAAAAATTATATATTTTTTCAACTGAAATTGTCGGTCTCAAACTCAAAATTACAATTCTTTACGGAAAATTCCCTGCCCAAAGAAAAAATTATAATTCTTCCCCAAAATTCTCTATCCAAAACTCAAAATTATATTGCTTTACTGAAATTCTATTTCGCAACTTAGAATTCTTTTCGAAAATACCCTCTTGCAAGTCAAAATTGTATTTTTTTTGGAAAATTCCCTATTTCAAGCAAGAATTATATTTATTCTCTTTTTTAATTTAGAAGAAGGATGTTTTAAATTCTGGCAAATTTTTATTTGCAACAAAAAAAAAATAATTTAAATTAATACTGATTTGGAAGAAGGAAGTTTCAAAATCTGACGATTCCTAACTTGGAACAGGTAATGTTTTTGTAAATTTTGTTTTTATAAATCAGACTAAAAATTATTTTCCTAAATTTTCTGTTCCGTATAAAAAATTACCTGTTTCAAGAGAAAATTATAATTCTTTATGAAATTTTCAGTGCCAAAGTCAAAATTATAATTCTTTGCGGGAATTTTGTATATTTCATCTCTTTATTCCCCGTGCAAACTGAGAATTATAATTATTTTAGAAAATTCCCTATACCAAGTCAGAATTAAATTAGTTTCAACTTTTTTCCAAAATTTGGACTAGGGATGTTTAAAATTGCGACTTGAAAAAGGGTATTTTTTTCAAATTCCCTTCTTCTAAATCAGAATTAAAATTCTTTACGCAAATTACCTTTTGCAAAGTTAAAATTCCAATTTTTTTTCGAAAATTGTATGTCCCAAATTTTTAATTGATATTATTCACGAAATTCCCTGTCCATAACTCAAAATTATAATTATTTACTAAAATTCCTTGTCCCAAATTTAAAATTATAATTCTTTACGAAATTCCCTGCTCAAAAGCTGTAATATGATTCCAATTATTGAAATTGCACAATTTCTCATTTGAAATTGCTCTATATTTACATCTAAAATTATTAAATTCAAAACTGACTGTCATTCAGAAAAATAAATTTCCCGGCGCTGTAAAATTCCCGAATAATAAAATTTCCGAACAGTTTATAATAATAGCAAATTAGAAAATTCCCAATTCAAACAATTGAATTTTGTTTTGTATATATTATTTGTTTATTAAAAATACAATAATTAAAATATTTGTAGAAAAAAGATTATCTTCAATGTTTAAAGTTTCAAAAATTATTGTTTGAATTTAAAAAAATCAATAATTGCAAAAAATATATTTCTGGATGAAATTGTTGTTCAATTATTGTTAGTTTAAATTCAAACAATAATTTTAAAAACTTGAAACATTGACAATAGTTTTTTGTAATTAAAATATTTGATTACTGTATTTTTAATCAATAAATAATATTTATAAAAAAATCTACTTATTTAAATTCGGGAATTTTATAATTCGGCAATTTTCTGTCGGGAATTTTCAAATTCGGTAATATTATAAACTGTTTGGAAATTTTATTATTCGAGAATTTACCAATTCGGGAATTTTTTTATTCGGAAATTTTTAAATTCGGGAATTATATGATTCGGAAATTTGATTATTCGGGAATTTTATTATTCGGAAATTTTAAAATTCGGTAATAAAACTGTTCGGGAATTTTACTATTCGGAAATTTTATTTTTCGGGAATTTTCAAATTCGGTAATATTATAAACTGTTCGAAAATTTTCCAATTCGGTAATTTTATAATTAAGGAATTTCATTATTCAGGAATTTTCCTAATTTTACTATTCGTGAATGTTATAATTTGGAAATTTTATTATTCAGGAATTTTCCAATTCGGGATTTTTATTATTCGGAAATTTTAAAAATCAGGAATTTCACTATTCGGGAATTTTCCAAGTTTTATTATTCGTGAATATTATAATTCGGAAATTTTATAATTCAGGAATTTCATTATTCGGGATTTTGCCAATTTTATTGTTCGTGAATGTTACAATTCGGGAATTTTATTATTCGGAAATTTTATTATCCGGGAATTTTTTGATTCGGGAATATTATTATTCGGGAAGATTATAATTAAGGAATTTTATTATTTGGGAATTGTATTATTCGGGAATTTTGTTATTCAGGAATTTTCCAATTCGGGAATTTTATTATTCGGGAATGTCATAATTAGGGAATTTTATGATTTGGGAACTTTATTATTCGGGAATTTTCAAATTCGGTAATATTATAAACTGTTCTGGAATTGTATTATTCGGAAATTTTATAATT
>JAABKJ010014692.1:0-10063 GCA_011634705.1 Andricus grossulariae
GCCATACCCGCGTGCCAAAAATATGCCACGGCACTTGCGAGATGGATGCAGAAAGCTGTCATCCTTGGGTCGCTTCGAGTCCTCAAAACACAGAAGGGTTACGCCGGCCTGTCGTTGTGATTTCGTTGTGTCCTGTTAGCACTCATCTCACGGTTGTGAGACGTGGCCATGAGTGGGACTTACCGCGGTCCTACTGGAAGACATTGTCTTTTTTTAGATTTTTTAGAGATATATATATATATATACCTGGATACCTGGCTTCCACCCAGGAGGCTCGGGTCCGACTCTTCGTACGAGAGCCATGCGGTTCGGTTTTGATTCCTTAGGAATCGAACCGCAGGGCCTATGACAAGCCATCGAACGCGTCCTCGGGTTGCGGAAAGAGGGTTCCTGTGCCAAGGGTTTCTGCTCAATATGGTTACAATAATTAATAAGCAATCGCGGACAATTGTCCAGGGATGATCCCAAAGGAATAACCCATAAGCGGAGGCTTGACAACCGTGCCGAAAGCTGAATGGCACCTGGGTGAGATGTGTCAAACGGTGACTCTGGGATACCGGGTGACCTCTCAGAGTATGCAGCCTTATCTTTGCATGCGGGGCCCTACAAGGATGGACGTACCCTTTTCCCTAGCTGCTCGTGGTAACAACAATGAGTCGGGCAACAATGCCGACTATCCTAGAGTTGGGGGAGCCAATCAAGATGGAGCCAATGTGATTGACCAACAGAATCTCGTTACTTTTAAGTAAACGGATCGACTCAGGGACGACCTGCTGGAGTGCTATGATATCAGTATGGCCCCTGAACGAAAAGGGTACATGGCGCGACTGCATGCTTTGTGGTGCGCGAAACACCCAGAGCTCCCGGATTTTTCACATAAACGTCTGCGAAACCGTGCCGAGGAACTATGGAAAAGGGGTTATATAAGCGGAGCGCCTACTCAACCACAGCCAGAACAAGATGGCAACAGAGAAAGAGAGGCGACACTGAGACCAACCGCGAGCAGGCATCCAATCGAGGAATAGCGATGCTTCAGGACCTGGAGAAACATCAACATTCAGGTTTCTCTCAAGCCTAAAGATCTGGCTGAACTGTATGACGAGCTTCGTGGAGATTTTCCCAAGAACCCGACCTCTGGACTATCAATTGTAGTGTGTATAATGCAGCGAGAACTTTGGCAGATGCAAACCGTGAAAAAAAACCAAGGGTTGATCATAAGACCAAAAGAAGAATGCACCAACTCAGCACAAAGATAGGCTGGGCAAGGCAGTACGCTTCCCGCATTCAGTGTGTGATTGACTACGTAACATCTGGTAGGACCTTCCCTGCCAAAGTTCGACAGTTCGCGCGTGAACTGCGGGTCTGCCATCACACACTCAACAAGTCAAAGCTACTGACCATCAGGCAGCATATAGTGACAGAATACGAGTACTATATAACGCAAGGAGAAGTCTAGAACGGAGAGAGAGGCGGGTCAGAGGAAAGCAACAGTTTTTGTCTGACTCGTCTCGACTCTTCCAAGTCCCAAAAGTTACTGTCGTCCACACGCCCACACCAGAGGAGGTCGAGGCATTTTGGAGAGAAGTCTACGTAGTCAAGCATCCACTGAAAGAAATCTCGAAGAATATAAATAGCTTCAAGGAGCCGTGCAGTGCCCTCATAACACCTGAGGAGGAATGCCCAAATATCACTACCGAGGAGGTGAAAAACGTATTAAGAGACATGAACAACTATTCCGCTCCAGGAACAGATGGAATCAAGACCTTCTGGTGGAAGAAGTTTGCTTGAACCCACCAGCATCTGGCCCGCATTTTCACCTCATATATGAAGTCGGAAGAGCCTATTTCGGAGTGGTTGGTCGAAGGGCGCACAGTGCTCCTGTCGAAGACAGGCAACTTAGCTGACCCTAAAAATAACAGGCCAATAACTTGTCCGGACACACTGTATAAGATCTTCACAGCTGTCCTGTATGATAGGATTGTTCGGACAATTGGACCATTTGTTTTCCTTAAATCACCTGGGTTGAAGTCGGGCACGGAAGGTTTCATTTTGGCATGGCAAGACGGTGCCATTTCCACTCTGGCGTACCGTCGCCACCTTTTGAGCCAAGACATTCCCGATGATAGCTGCAGTGCATGTCATGCACACCCCGAGCATCTAGGACACATACTATCTGGTTGTCCAGCTCATGCGGAAACGCCCCACGTCCAAAGGCTCGATGCGGCACTAAGAGTGCTTTATTGCCATCTCTGCCACTCTTACCGCATCAGCCCTAATACCGCTCCGCTAAACGCTCGTAGGAAAATGGAGTCAATTGTCGAGAATAAAAAGTGCCGGATATACTGGAACTTCATATTCTCGGCAATTGTTTCTGTTGCGCACTCGAGGTCTGGCATAGTTCTCCTTGACTTCGAGAGACGAACCACGTTCGTTATCGAATTTTCGGCTCCAGCTGACAAAAACATCATAGCCGAGGAGAATAAAAAGAAAGGGAGGTATAACGACCTAATAAGGGAGTTGCGACGGTTATACCCGAAATGATCTGTTAAGCTAATCGCCCTGATCATCGGCGCTCTTGAAAGTGCCAAGGTTTCACTGGTCAATAACCTGAAAAGCATCACTACGTGTCAAGAAAATGCTGGACACTTGCGGGGGAAATGCAGAAGGCGGTCGTCTACAGGGTATACGAGACTGTAACCATCTATCTTACGGTCATGACACGCAGTTCGGGCTGAAATTTTACCGCGATTTCGCTGGGAGCGGGTACAATTTTCAGATTAGCACCTGCTCCCAGCGAAATCCTGCGATTGTTCTTATGAAAAACTTTCAACTATATATATATATATATATATATATAAGCCACAGTAGACTCGGTCAGCTCCGAATCCCAAAAGTTATTTTTCTTGGTTCAGAAAAAAATCTCAAGAATGTGGATTTTTTATAGATATTGCAAAGTCTCATTAACAACATGTAAAAAGTCTGAAGTTCTCAGAATTTTTTATAACTGGAAAAATAACCATTTTTTTGAGTTCGTCAGTGTATTTCATAGTAGACTCGGTCAGCTCGGCATCCTAAAAGTTGTTTCTTTGGTTCATAAAAAAATGTCAATAATTTCGATTTTTTTACAGACATTGCAAATAGTCTCATTGACAACATGTGAAAAATCTAAGGTCTTCAGACTACATTTTAAGCAAATAGATAGTTCTGTTTGTGCTTCTGCTTTTGCTTCTGTTATGTTTTCGGGTAGGGGCATGAGGACTCCCTCGTAACTCCAAGGTTACGGGCGTTTCTTTAGTCTCACATAAGCATGTTTTCAATTTAGTGGAAAAATCAGGTTGTAATTCCTACCGTTTTCGTTCTCGCCAAACTGCAAATCATGTATTTGAAACTTAGTAGCTATCGTCCGAGCCATTCGAGGGCTCCCGACGCCATCTTGGCCTCGTGGCAGGCGTAAATTTTCGCGTCGTGATTTTTGATCAAGTTCTTATTTTAATCAGTGTTTTCTTCCGGTTTACTGGTCCAATGAATTATATAACTGCATTACTAATTTATGATTATCGCGTAAATCGTTGTAGTATCGGCTGAACGGCTCAGCACCACTTAGTTCTAGTTCCTTTTCCGTTATCTGTAGGCTATCAAATTTTCCATCATGAAATTGCTATCCGAAATTACCTTTTGCTTAGTTGGGTTATAAATTAAACTGGCGTTTAATTCAGTTATCGCGTCGAATCAACGCCTTTTCTTCTGCTATCTCTTTGCCAGGTCAGGTGTGGCCATGAGCTATCGATGCTTGTAATTTGGGGGTCGGATCCCCTTTTCTCTTTTTTGAGATGTAGATTTTCCCCGCATGGCCCCGCCTGCCTGACAATAATAACTGTCACACCGAGTAGTTTACCCCCCCCCTCTTCTTTACTTCCTTGGAATAAAATTGTGCATGCCATTTTATCTTACCTCTGCATTTTTATTTACGAGTAAAGGGGCATTTTAAAACCCCGAATTCTTCCTACAAGGCTGGCCCATCCCCTCTACCAACAACTTTAACCAAAGGGCTGAAGCTAGCTCGGGCATAAAACCTGGTCCACGCCTAGTCTATTGAGTTTTGAGTGTCCGGTTGGCGCATGTGCCCCTGGCGCCCAACAACAAATTATAGAAATCTTTTATTGAGTTCTAAGAATTTTTTAGACAAAGAGCGTGGCCTAGTAGAAGTAAGTTTCGTTGAAATTTGCGGCTAGAACTCTTGTTGTTCATACTTTTGTATAAATAAAATATTTATCTCTTCTCTGTGGAGTACGGGTCTGAAAAATTGAAGATTCGTCATTTACCTTCATTTGTTATAAGACGCAATATCCGATTCCATTATATAATATATCTAACGGAATCTGATAGATTTGGCAATGAGTTAAATGCAACATTTCAAAATATTTAATTTGTGTAAAAAAAACCGTTGGCTTTGAAACTAAATATTTTTTTATCCGTTCTTCCAAATAATTTCAACGTAGACGTATTCGACGCGAAATTTTCTAATCTTTCAAATGATTCTACTTGCCAAGTCATAGATTCAGCTGCTGCACAGATATTTGTCTTTGAAGTGGAGTATGAATTTTTAAACGGTCAAAAGAAATATACCCAAATTTGTTGTCGGTCGTATAACGGGATAAATGCTCACTCTAGGGACTGGGCAGTTTCCTCAATTTTTTGTCACCGGAAGGTAATCCTGGGGAATCTGATTTTCTGGCAATCCTGTGCATCCTTTTACGGGCTTTGCCTAGACACATCAACGTTGAAGTGGTGGGCGTCGGTGTTGATATTGACTAACATGTCGGGACAAAAAGTCCTGACACTTCACTTCAAAGTTTTAGTACACGGAAAAAACCGCAGAATGTTGGGTAAAAAACAAGACCATTCTTTAAAATTACAACTGAAAATGTCAGTTTGATTTACGTCGAAAACTTGTTTTTGCAACACCCACCTCGAAAGTGAGGACTTTGAAACATATATTTTTCGAATCGACGCAATGGACGCGCATGCGCACTTTAGCGAGAAGTAACTTTGCACACCGGCAAAATAAGAATATTCCTAAAAATTATTTAAACAAAATTATACACAAGTTTGGCTGAAACACATTATACGGGATCGGAAATTTGGTGAAGTATAAAAAAAAGTACTGAATAATTTTCTCGGATAATTGTTGCAAAAAATAGCGCGTGATACACGTGCGCACAGGGAATTGCTACTCGTGTGATTGCAGCGTTTTCGTTCAGCTCTTTGCACTTCCCGATTATGCTGCAAGTTTCATACTTGTCAACTATCGCCTATTTTGCGCACTAGTATCACAAATCGCTATTTCTTTACTGTGATAGAAAATGTGTGCGACAACAGGAGAAATTACCCTCGACTTTGAAGTCCTCAACAAGAGAAAAAAATAGGATTAGAAAATCGACAACATTTATGAATGTTCTTCAGCATGTATTTTGCAAATAGCAATTTTTAAAGTTTCAAATTATTTGTTATTGCACGCGGTAGAGCTAAAAAGGTAAAGAATAATTATGTCGTCTCTGAAGAAAGATTCCAAGTTGAAATATAGCTTGAAAAAAGCTTTATAACGGATTTTCCTGGCTCCTTCTAGGAAACCGCCAGAAAATTGGTGATTTTTCAACAAGTCGATTTTAAGCTGAAAATACTGAAAAGTAACAAAGACCTCTGAACTGTGAGAAAACTTCTTGTTTCAGATGCTCGGTAGCACCGTACAGAGTTCTAAAAATGAATTAAATTAATCTATGTACATCATTTAATGAAATAAATATAAAAGTGTCAAATAAGCGTGAAAGAGGAACTTTACGACGGCACGGTTTGGCTTCTGCTTCGGAGAGTGGCCTCAGTTTAATGGAAGGCCGTGAAAGTCTTAACCATGCAGAGAAAAGAAGGGATTTTGCATGCTACAAAATTGACAGATATTCATACAGATCAAGGAATCTCTAAGTTACTTTTTTTTTTTAATATTTTCTTCTTTGGATTCAACAAACCTATACCGCCCACGCAAGGAAGCACCAAACTTAAAACTGTACATAATATAAGAATGTGTTTAAAAATGATGCATTATGTACATTAAGTGTTAAACAACAAATAATAAGAACTAAAGAACAAACTTTCAACACTGGAAAAAGGCCCAGTTCACCCACAGATACCTCAGAGGCGCTGAAACCAATGTTTCTAATGTCAGTTAGTTCTGGGAGTGGACCCGGGCTGACACGTTTAAATACCTATATAGCGTAGGCTGACCCCTAACCATCGAGTAGCACTGATTAAGAACGTGGTAAAATCTTTGAGCTTCGCTTCGCATTCGCATCCCACCAGCAGATTCCAGCCCATTCTCATAGAGCGGTACCCCGTCCATATGTGAGAAGTCCTCAAACGTGTAACCAAGATGATATAGGCCCTTGGAAAATTAATATCGCGAAACTAAGGTCTGGGTGTCTTAATATTAAGTCTAGGAAAATAAATAGAAAGGGGAAGACTAGATACCTGTTTCGCTACCTCGTTTGCGTCCTCATTGTCCGCAATTCGTATGTGGGGGGAATCCATACGAAACAAATAATGGACCTTCCTCTTCCTGCCACCGTCACACTCTTCCATGGCCGAACGCGAATCCGAGATGATTACCACACATTCATACTCCTCTTTATCACGTATTTAACCGCATGGAATAACACATATGATTCCACAGTCAGGATGGTAATGCAGTCCCGCAAATCTACAATTACAAGAGGGAATGTACTATCCGCAACCCACTGTCTCCAGGGTCGGGACAACCGACCCATCCGTGAAAACAAATATTGCCGCAGGAAAGTTGAATCCAAAAATTCATTGAAAAGCGTTTGGGGAGATGAAAGATCCTTAAAAGCTACCCAAGATTCCACGTCAATAGATACATCTTTCAGGAGATCGATCCATGAATCTTTAAAATATGCAGGTCGAAGAGAACAGTCTATGGTCCCCATAAAGGCACACATCGAGTCAAATGCAGAAATCAGGCCACAGTTATCTGGGTTGACTCGAAAGTTCTTAAACCAGGCAGCAGAGGCAAAGACCGGCAACTTACTCGCAAGAGGACTGTTATCCCAACAAAAGTTGCGGAGAATGAACCTTTTCGCGAGAAAGGAGCTTCAGAATGACAGAGGAGTCTCAGCTGCCTCCGATAAAAGAAGAGCTCATGCACCCCAAGGCTACTCTGAGGGCTGCATGATCAACAGTGTACAACATTTGGAGAGCCGTAGCACTTGCCCTGAAAAAAGAGAAGCACCCCACTCAAGTCTCTTGAGAAAAAACATAGTTGTGATTTAAGAATGGAGATGAGAATACCCAATGTCGCTAGCCAAGGGGAGAGTCACTCATCCGTTAGTTTCAAAAGGTTGCAAGCCTTGGAGATGGAGTCAATCGTGACATACAAAAACAGGTCATCTGCATACATTTCCACCGTTAGTCCAGCCGGTAGATGCGCTATCGTTGCTCTAAGAGTCGGCTACAACAAGAGGGGAGAAAGGATTTTACCCTGGGGAATACCCACACCATAAGCTCTCAGGCTCCCACCATGCGACGAGAAATAAACATTTCTTTTACTGACAAAAAAAGGAGACAAGGTTAGGCAGAGTCACCAGAACCCTGAGACTCCTCAGCTCATTGATCAGGGATCCAGGTAGAACAGACTTGAATGCACTTTTTAGGTACTCTCACTTCTACCAAAGTCAGTCATGGTATTCGAAACCACAGAAGCACCGCATTTCATTGATTGCCTGCCCCTTCTAAAACCAAATTGGAATTCAGAGATGCAGACTTTGTGCTCATATAGATACTTCAATCGTCTTTGTACTAACCTCTTAAAGAGCTTGCAGAAGGTTGACGTGAGGGATATCGGACGAAAGTCCTTGCTACTCGGTTTAGGGATGAAACGCACCCGGGTGTCTGCCCCGTCTTCCGGAAAATAGGATGTACGGAACATCTCATTGAAAGGGTCATGGAGAAATCTATGAACGGTATCTGAAAGGCACTGGAAGATCTTAAATGTTAGGCCAGCGTTTCCCAAACTATTGCCGACGGCAAGGTAGCTTGCCGCCGGCAGGGGGATGCATTTACAGATCTTGTGAATTATCGATATTTTTAGCTGTTTACTTCACATTGGAATATTATTTCATAGAATATTATGTAAAAATATCTGCTGAAGATGTTTTGATAATATATTATGGTGCAAATTGTTATTAACAATTTTGTTTAAACAATTTATTTGCAAAAATTTTTTATTCGATTTCCAACCAATTTTTTCTGAAAATATGGGGCAAAATAAGGAAAAATACTATGTACGATATGTACAAAAAACTTATAGATTAAAAGCTATTGACGATTGAACATTGAAAAAATTCATTTTCGCCTATTTTGAAAAATTCATAACTCTGGTTTTTATAATATTGCAACGTTTTGACAAGTGCAGTTCATTTTTTAAAGTAAAAACTATCTAAGTATGCTGAGATACTCTTGAAAATATTTTCAATAACTTATATATTAAACAAATAATTCGGCATTGCCGTCACGAAATATACAGGTTCATTATAATATATATATACACAGTATATATATTTATATATAGTATTGTTTGTATTAGCGCTTCTAAAATTTACTGATTATCCACGTTTGATTAAGTATTCTATAAGATCACGTTTAAAGTTTTATCAGATGTTTTCTTCAAATATGAGTATTTAAAGAAAAAATAATTTTGCAAAAATTGTAAGAAAAAATTGCAACTGCCAAAATGTTTGCACTCAATCACAATATTTGATTTTTGAGGCTTTATGTTTGTGATCAGCGACCATAAATAAATCAATAATATAAATTTCACAGTTTTTCATGCAATTAATTGTAGATAACGGAAGGTTAAAAATTATTATGCATTTTGGCAAGGTAAATTCTAGAAAAATTATGCAAATGAGAAAGTTCGTTTAATTATCTGTTATAATTACTAACCTCCTATTCAATTTATATTGAAAAAAATGTTGGTAAAAAAATTGCGAGAACAAATTTTGATTGCAAAATTTTGCATTTAATGGCAAGCATTGATTTTCTTCACATCATATGCGTGCTCAACAACCCCAAAATCATCAAGTACACCTGACTTCAACTCGATTCTCGCAGATTTTCTTACCATGTCCCATTTTTGCAGGGGTAAGAACCATTGCACAATTTTTCAAATTTGAAAATTTGTTCATTTATCTGTTAAAATTTGCTTTCTTATGTAATTTGTATAAAAAATTCTGTTTGCAAAAATATTGCGAAACAAAAAATTAAATGGCAAAATTTTTGCACTTAGAGGCTCGTTTTTAGCAAATTTTTTTACCATGTCCCATTTTTGCATTGACAGGCACCACTGTACAATGGGTCGGACATCAATGCCGACTATCCTAGAGTTGGGGGAGCCAATCAAGACGGAGACAATGCGATTGACCGGCAGAATCTCATTACTTTTAAGTGGACATATCGACTCAGGGACGACCTGCTGGAGTGCTTACGATACCAGTGTGGCCCCTGAACGAAAAGATTACGTGGCGCGACTGCAAAGAACGACGCTTCAGGACCCGGAGAAACATCAACATTCAGGTTTCTCTCAAGCCCAAATATCTTGCTGAAACATTGTAGTGTATATAATGCTACGAGAACTTTGGCAGATGCAAACCTTAAAACGAAACCAACGGTTGATTATAAGACCAAAAGACGAATGCATCAACTCAGCACAAATATAGGCTGGGCAAGGCATTACGCGTCCCGTATTCAGTGTGTGATTGACTACTAATCTGGAAGGACTTTCACTGTGAAGGTTCGACAGTTCGTGCGCGAACTGCGGATCGGTCATCACACACTCAACAAGCCAGAGCAAGTGACTATCAGGCAGCATACTGTTGACAGAATACAAGTACTATCTAACGCTAGGAGAAGTCTAGAGCGGAGAGAGGTGGGTCAGAGAAAATCAACAGTTTTTGTCTGACCCATCTCGACTCTTCCAAGACCCTCCAGTTACTGT
>JAABKJ010014693.1:0-10063 GCA_011634705.1 Andricus grossulariae
ATTGATAATAATATGCAAAATACAGCTTTAGCAAAACATGCTTATCAGCACTCACATATTTTCGATTTTGATATTAAAAATGTTTTCATTCTTGAATCTGAACCAAATTTAGACAAACGCCATCTTTTAGAAATAATACATATTCAACGTGAGAATAATACAGTTAATTTTAGAACAGATATCCAAGGTCTTAGCAATATTTATAATAAACTTATTTTCAATATTCACATTTCAAAATAGAAATAATGATGCAACGTAATTTGAATTTACGCGGTCTTTCTCTAGTTACATATAAACATATATAACCATGCATAACTTAACCTCTAAATCAGCCATTAGTATCTCAAGGAAATTTTCCTGTAAGTTTATAAAATTTTTGCTCGATTACTAAAAACATTCGAAATTAATAAACTAACTCGTTCATGAATAATTTCTGTTTCAGATGAGATTTTTAAGGTTATACCGTAAATTATACGTTATTAAATTTCAAATAAAATTTCGTTTACAATTTTCACTTTTTTAAAACTTTTAGCAAATTTACAAAATACAAAAAATGTCAAAGATACTAAAAAAACTCAACATAATCTTCAGCGGGTTTTCTTTCCTTTCTTTATAATAGGTGAAAAAAAAAATATATAGATTGAATACTCTCCATTTTATTTTTATTTTTAATACATGTATTTTTCCTTCTATAATAAGCCTTGAAAAGGACCTGAAATTACAGGTTGAAACATGTCGGCAAATTTTTTGTAATGAACAAATTTTTTAACACCAAAAGAATCGGAATAGGCCTTAATGAACATTATTTATCATATACCGCAAAAATACATTCATTTCAATAATTGGGTTGTTATCTTTAGAATACACGTAGAAATTATTTAACTTTTATCGAGTATGTTGCATTCTGTAGAATTCAAACGAATTCTTAGAATTTATTTGAACTTCTTTGAATCCTTTTAAAGTTTTTTTGAATTCTCTCCAAATCTTCACAATACACTATCCCGTGCAGAAATGTGGTCATGGCCAAAACAGGGCCCAGACTTGGCAAAACTAGGCCCCGGCCTAGTGATCTAGCCTGGGTCAAACCCAAATGAAACACAAAATCTGGCCAGGGCGCGGTTATATTGCCTGGCTTGATCGCCCATCTTAGCCCAGGCTTGACCCCAGTTTATTATCGATTCCTAGCTATTTTTCATTTTCTAGATTAAAACTCGAAATTAAGCAGAAATATTTTTTATTTTAGTTTAAAAATGACAAATGAACATCATTACATAAATTAACCACAGATTTACATTTTATAATTCGACGAAAAGGTGTTCTCAGTTTGAAGTTGGAAGTCACGTGCAATCTTAATGTGAAAATATTATTTATAATTAATATAAGTACTTACTTGCACTTTCACCGCGTAAATATGGGATACTGTCGATTGCTCGATGCCTCCGGACTCTTAGAGTGCTTTTTATTTTAGGCATTTTTATAAATTTAATTTCAATGATGACTTATATTTTCTTCATCGACCATCATCAATCACCACCATCACCACTAATTTCAATCACTCACTCGCAAAAAATTCATGAATTCAGTTTAGCTTAAACTATTACTCAAATTTTCTTTCAAGATACTTGAAGAATTTTAATTTTTACAAAATTTACGACTTTGTAAAGTTTTACACTTGAAACTTGCAAGCAATAAGTAAACAAAGAGAATAATACTGCGCTATCTGTCATCAATTTTAGGAACTTCGAGACTAGCTGGGCCCAAGCTCGAGCCATTGAAAAATTCAAGCTGGCCTCAGGCTAGAGGCCCCCAGCCCGGCTCAAGTTTGGAAACTGGAAGAAACTTGGCGATTTCTACACGGGGTGAATTATTTTGAAATTCTCCAAGTCTTCTGAATTCTCTGAATTTTCCTAAATTTCCTGAATTCACTAAATCCTGCTCTCTAAATCTGAATCACTGAAAAGTCACTAATTGTCAGTGAAATCTCACTGATTCAAATAGCTAGAATCCGCTCACTGACAAACAGTGAAAAGTTACTCATTCATTCAGGGAAAGTTTCACTTTTGAGAGTTGGCATCCCTACACCACGTCAATGTAGCAGTCATAATAAAACAAGATTTTAGTAGATTCAATAGAATAATCACAGTAAAAATATTAAACCCACAAATGTGATCAAATATTAAAAAATGTGACAAGATTTGATGCTTCTAATTGATAAAAAACCTCGCATGTTTCTTTAGTTTCAAGATTCGACTGCTACTTACACACCCGTCAAGTAAGTACTTTTTATACGAGTTACCGTTTCCGGCATGAAAGTGTTATGGAGCGGTAATTGAGACGTGCTAATCGTAGTGAATTTGCAGTGGAACTTGAGGTGATTTGATGGGGGGAGTGTGTTAGAGGGTTTTATGAGTGAGAGTTTGTACGTTTGAAAGAATTGAAGTGAAGAGTTGTGTGATGTTTTGAGACTCTGAGACTATTTTTGGTAGGCTGAGAGGTTGGGTTGTTTAGCGTGAGGGGCAGGTTGGGGAGACACGTGCAGCGGAGTATCGGCAACAGGGAGGGATAGGGAGAGAGAAGCGCGGAAGAAGGTACGATTAGCAGGGTGAGGTAGCGCCGTGGTGACGGAAGCTACGCAAGTTACGTAAGGCTATACTGACAGAGGTTGCTTCGAATCGCTTTGATGGATTCAGACGAGGAAGTATTCTGCACGCCGAAATGTGAGACGAAAAAGAGGGGTCAATACAGAAAAACGGTAGAGAGGAAGAGCTTGAGGGCGGATAGTTTTGGCACAATCGAATCATTCATAAAGAGAAAGAGGGATAGATCGGAAAGAGGAAGTAGTGAAGACAAGATAGATGTAGGATCCACACTAAAAAAACCCGAAAATGATTAGAACACCACCGAGAAAAGATCAAAATAGAGCGGGGGAGAAAGATAAAGAAGGAAGACAAAAACAAACTTGAACATAGAGGGCCAATAGAAGTTGAAAAGTTAAAGCTAGAAGAATTGCAGGAAATGATGATAGAGGTAATACAGGTGAACGAAAAAAGGCAGGAAGAAGGAGGAGAGGAAATAAAATAAGAGATTACGAAAGAAGTAGCTGAACTTAGAAAAGAGATGCGAAAACGGGCAAAAGTTAGGGAAAATTTGGAAAAAAGGATGCAAACTCTAGAACAAAGATTAGAAAACCAGGATGAGCATGATAAAAAGGTAGCACAGTTCGAAGATAGGGTAGTGAAGATTGAAATATCAAACCGGGAGTTAGGTGAAGGGGAGAGTGGGAATATTGAGAAGGAAAGGCTAAGGGAAATAGAAAGAAGATTAAGAAGGAAGGAAAGAGATGAAAGAAAGAAAAACATAGTGATACAGGGTCTAAGATTAGAAGGGAACTAATTGAGAGAAGGAGTGGAGGATGTGCCAAAAAGGATTGATGCGAAAGTAGAGATAGAGGAAATGCGAAGTGTAGGAAAGGATACGCGAAGAGGAGATAAAATGGCACTGGTGAAACTAAAGGAATGAGAACATGAGAGGGAAGTGATGAAAAAGAAGAGGTTGTTATATGCAAGCACGGAGAGGAAAGACGTAAGGGAAGAAGAACGTGGGTTAAGTATGGCAGAATACAGTTAGAAGGTGTATGGTGGGATTGGGACGAAGAGAGAGAAGAGTTAGTTGTGCCGGGAAACTAGGAGAGAAGCGAACGGAAGGTAGGAAGATAAGAAATAGTAAGAAACAAAAACAGACGAGAAAAGAAAGTAGGGAAGAATGGAGGATATATTACTGGAATATAGCAGGATTGCAGAGAAAGGATAGGAAATTGATGTGAAATTTGGCACAATGGGATGTAGTAGTAATGATGAAGAAGTGGCTAGATGAAAAGTGATGGAAGCGAGTAAGGGGAAGGTTGCCAAGAGGTTACAAATGATAAGTTCAAGATGCAAAAATAAAAAATTAAGAAGGCAGAGCAATGGGAGGAAGAATAGGAAAGGGAGGAAAGAGCAGAGAGAAGGAATAATAGTAGAAGAGGTAAATATGGGAGGAGAGAAGTGGAAGACAGTGGGGGTATGTATGAACGGGAACTTGCAGGAGAAATCAGAGAAGATGAAAAAAATGAAGGAAGAAAATAACGAGGAGATTAGACTTATAATAGGGGGAGATTTCAGTGCGAGAACAGGTGATAGAGGAGGAAGGGAATGAGGGGGGGGGGGCGAGGAAGAAAATCCAAAGACAAGATACTGAATGGGAAGGAAAAGAAATTGCTAAAGAGCTTGAAGGAGCTGGGATGGTTTATCTTAAAAGGAAATATAGAGGGAGATGAGGAAGGGGAATATACACGCTTAGGAGGAGGAAGGGGAACGGTAATTGAGTATGTGATAGTGGACGATGAGGTAAGAGAGAAGGTCAAGAAACTAGAGGTAGGGGATTATATAGATTCGGATCATTTTCCCATAATAGTGACATTAGGGGGAGAAAAAAGTGATAACGATATGGATAACAAGGAAGCGAAAAAGAAAAAGAAAGAGAAAGAAAGAGTAAACTGAGTTTTGTGATCGAAAGAAAGAGGAGGAGAATAAAAGGCTTGAGGAAGAGGCGGAGAAGGCTAGGACGGAAGAAGAGGTTTGGAAAGTAGTAAATACGGAGAGAAAAAGAAGATGTAGAGTAAACCAGGATATTAAAATCACAGAATGGCAAACATATTCTCTGGATTTGCTAGGAGGGGTAGGGAGAAAAAATTAGTACGGAGAAGAATATGGTTGAGAAAGAGATGAGGAAGAGGACATAACAAGGGAAAATAGTCAAGGTGTCAGGAATAATGAAAGATAGAAAGGCACCTGATATAGATGACATTCCAAATGAAGTCTGGAAATATCGAGGGACAGAACTAAAGGAATGGGCATGGATAATGTGTAATAGAGTATGGAGAGGAGAGGGGTGGCCAGAGAGGGCTTAATAAAGAAAATATCGGAAATTTTCAGAGAGACTAAAAGCAGGGTGAAGGTAGGAAAGCAAGTAGGAGATAGTTTCTGCTAAGTGAGAGGAGTAAAGCAAGGATGTTCTCTGAGCCCACTTTAATTCAATATATTAATCTCAGGTTTAAAAGAAGAAATGAAGAGAAGGGGTTGGGGAGGAGTTAGGATGGGAGAGGAAAAGATATATACACTGGAAGAAAGAAAGAATGGACTGAGAGATGGAAGGGAGTAAAGTTAGAAGAAGTAAAGTAGTTCAAATATTTGGAATATACCTTGCAAGTGAATGGAGATCATAGAGCTTATATGAGAGAAAGGGTAAAAAAAGCGCAGGGATAATAAAAAAGATATGAGGAATAGGAAAAAGAAGGTTCAAGAAAGATTGGTAAAGGAGAATGTGGTTATTTGATACGTTCGTGTGGCCGTTATTAGGTTATGGAGTGGAGATATGGGGGTAGAAGCAAAGGAAAGAGATTGAGAGTTTACAAGAAAGGTATATAAGGTGGACGCTAGGAGTAGACTGTAGGACGCCTAGATATATGGTGAGAGAAGAAGCTCAGGGGGATAAATTTAAGTACTAGAGCGGGTAAGAGAGCATGGCAATTTGAGACAAAGTTAAGGGAGGGGAGTTAGCGAAGAAGTGTTTGAAGGAGGTGGAAGAAAGGAGAGGGAGAGCGGTAGAACTAAGAAGATGGGAAGAAGAGAGGAGGGAGTTTTTAGGTGCTAGAGATATAGGAGAGAGGAATGAAGTAAGCTATGAGGAATTGGAGAAAAGCGACAGGGAAAGACAAGGAATGGAAGGATGAGGAATGATTGAAGAATCAAAATATAATAAATGGTATAAGATGATAGAAAAGGAAGCAGTGCCAAAGTATTTAGAAAATGTATAAGGAGAGAGAAGATGGAACAGAATAGCAAGATTTATATTGAGAAACGAGGTAAGGGAGGGGAGGTATTGAGCAAAGGAAGAGAACAGAAAGTGCAGATTATGTGAATGGGAGGAGGAAACATGGGAGCATGTATGGGAAGGATGCAGGAGAGAAATGAAAACTAAAGGAAGCTGGAAAAATAATGTGGTAAAGATTCTAGGGGAAGATGGAATGGGTGAGGAGTGCATGAGGGAGTTGGAGGGGGTTAGAGGGGCGAATGAGAATGAATGAAAGAATGGATGTGGAAAAATGCCAAAATGAGAATGAGATAGAAGAGATGTGAAAGTGAAGGAAAGAGGAAACGGAAGTCACATATATTAGAAGCGTGAACATCTTTAAGTAGTTATTATTATGTGATAGTATAAGTAGATTAGGATGTGGATGCGCTTTCTCACTCTGTCGACAGTAAAATTGCGTTATATGAGTATAGAAGAAAGGAGATAGATATGAGAATTGATGTAAATAGCTGTAAATAATTGTAAATAGTAAGGATAAGATAATTCAAAGTTTGTAGATGGATTTGTAAGAAACGGAGGTCATGTAAACCCACAGAGGATACATTGTAAATGAAGAAGAAGAGTATATTTTTCACGCAGTAAATTCAGCACACTTCTAGTCCGAAAATTTACACATTTATTTGTAGAAAGAATTATTTTTGCCACTCAGGTTAAAGAATAACAACAACGCTTTACTTTAAAACTTAGAGGTTATATCTCGCATGATTTACTCTGATGGTACTGAATTGATTAGTGAAAAGTCCGGAATCACTGATTAATTAGTTGAATGTCCAACTCTATTTCAATTAGTGAATTTTTCACTGATTTATATTTAGAGAGTGAATTTTCTGAATTCTTCTGAATCATCTGAATTATTTTTAATTCTCTGAATTAATTTAAATTCTCTGAATTATTTCAAATTCTGTGTATTCTTTTGAACTGTGTGAATTTATTTGTACTCTGGGAAATCTTTTTACTTCTCTGAATTCTTCTATTTTATCTGCATTCTTCTGTATTCTCTAAATTCTTTGAATTGTTTTGAATTCTCTGAATTCTTTTAAATTCTCCGAATTCTTTTTCAGTTCTCGGAATTCTTCTAAGATTCTCTGAATTATTTTGTATTGTCTGAAGTCTTTTGAATTATCTTTTTTTTTTAGTTAAATTCTCTGAATTGCTTTGAAATTTTCTGAACTTTTTAAACTGTTCTAAATTTGTTGAATTTCCACATCACATAATTTTTGAAAATGCTTTTAAATTATTTTGAAATCATTGGAAAACACATTAAGTTCATTGGAACTCCTTAATATCTTCTGAATTTTTTTAATTCTCTTCAAATCTTCAGAATACACAATAAATTGTTCTGAATTTCTCTACTCTTTTGAATTCTCTGAACTCTCCTGAATTATTCTGAATTCTCTAATGTCTTCCGAATTGTCTGAACATTTTTGAATTTGTTGAAATCTTTTGAATTCTTTTGTATTCTCGTAATTATTTTAGGATTGTGTAAATTCTATTGAATTCTTTCAAAGTCTGTGAATTCTTCTGAATTCTCTCAATTATTTTGAATTTATCTAAACTTTATAAGCTGTTATGAATTTTGATAATTCTCACGAGACCACTGAATTGTTTTAATGTGTTTTAATTATCTTTAAGTCATTAGAATGCATTTAAGGTTACTTTGAACTCCTTTAGATCTTTTGAGTTATCTGAATTCTCTTGAAATCTTTAGAATACTAAAATAGACTGGAAGTTGTGCGTTATTTACTAAAAACAATGCGTAGATGTAATAATTTCCAACTTTGCTGACATTTGGGCTCTTCTAAAATATGGATAGGATTATCTCGTCAAAATGAGACTATTTCCGTTGTCTTGCCTGTTTGAAAAACTACCGAAAATATGTTAAAAACATCAATTCCCATCATGCCACTGGAAGCAATACATTATTTTCTGAAAACCATGACAATTGTCAATAATTGCCAACTTGGGTGGCATTCGGCCTATTTTTAAACATAGGTAAGAGTTTATCGTCAGAATTGCCACTAATCCGAGTTTTTCTTCGAAATGGGACTTTTTCTCTGATCCTCCCCGTTTAAGAAACTACTAAAAATATTTTTAAACCATTAATTCTAATTAAGCAACCTTGGGTAATGCATCATTTTCTGAAAATCTTGAAAAGTGTAAATAATTTCCAACTTCGGAGGCATTTGGCCTCTTATTAAAAAAAGATCAGAGTGTGTCGTCGAAATGAGACTTTGTCTGATGTCTTCCTTGTTTGAAAATATACGTAAAATACTTTTAAAACAATAATTTCAATCATGCCATTGGAAGTAATGCATTATTTTCAGAAATCGAGAGTTTTTAGTAATCACGAACAATAATTCTGAACAGGCGTCAAAATTAAACTTTGCCTGTTCGATTCCTTGAAGGAAAAACTACCCAAATGATTTTTGAAACACAAGTCAAACGATGAAATGAATAATTGCAATGAGTAGTTATCTAATTAGGACTGAATCGGTTCATAATTTGGCACGCATGTATCAAACATTTCCAAGATCCTTTTTTTGGGTAGAATTTCATCTGAGACGAAGATCCTGGTCGACTACGTTTGGAGATGTTTTTAATTAGGTTCGTCAACTAGTCAAAACTATGTAAATTAAAATGAAAACTATCGGTAAGGATATTGTTCAAAAATTATTATTTGAAGGTGTGTGTTCAGAAAATTCAGAGGTATTCGGAAAATTCTAAAGATTTCAGAGAAATGAAAAGAATTCATAGGATTTTAAAAGAATTAAGATAATTCAAAAGACTTCAGATAATACAGAAGAATACAGACGCATTGCAAAGACTTTAACAGAATTGAAACAAATTGGAAAGTATTCAAAGAAGTAAAAATGAATTCTACAGAATTTGAAATACTTGAAGAAAGTCAAAAAAATTCGACGTGTATTCTAAAGCTGTCATGAGCATTGAGAAAACTTAAGAAGAATTTAAAAGAGTCATTCAATTTAAAATAGTTTAGAGAATTCAAAAGCATTGAGAGAATTCAGATGATACAAAAGACTTGTCGAAATTCAAAATAATTCATGGTGAATTGTAAAGATTTTAAGAGAATGACAAAAACCTTTAAACGAATTCAAAGAATTAAAAGTGAATTTGAAGAATTCGTTTCAATTCTACAGAATGCAATATACTCGATGAAAGTTAAAATGATCCCACGTGTATTCTAAAGATAAGAACACAAATAATCAAATTCAAAAGATCTGAAGGAGTTCAAAGTAACTTAAAATATATTCTATTGATTTCAAGATAATTAAAAAACATTGAAAGAATGCAGTGGTCACGTGTGAATTCAAAAAATTCATATCAGTTTAAAGAGTTAAGAAAAAATCAAAATAATTAAAAAAATTCAGCAAATTCAGAGAATGCAGAAGAATTCACAGGTTGCAAAATAATTCAGAATTTGAAAGAAATCGGACAATATAGAAGAATTCAGAAAATTGGGAAGAATTTAGAGAATTCAGAAGATCTCTGGAGAATGTATTTGTACACGCAGTGCAATTGTGCATCGCTTGTGTATATGAAACCATATCTCATAGAGCTCGCCTTCTACAAATAATAAAAAGTGCTTCTAGATTTTATGTATTTCATATAAATTTTCAGGTTTCGTAGGTTACACTTAATTTGATAATTTCCAGTCTTTTGTAAGAGAGAGAGACTGGAACATCACATATATATATATATATGTATAACGTAATTAGAAAAAGGACAACATGTACAAACGATATGGGATAATCAACGCAGAATATTTCTGATAAAATAACTTAGATACATTAAGAAATGCACACTGTGCATCAGAAAAAATAAATTTCTAGACCACTGTGGTCCGTTGCGGGGGAGAGTGAACGTGCACGCTTCAATTTAAAAGCACTTAACTCGGCATCCAGATGAGGAATAACTTGCACAAGCAAAACCAACAAACAAAAAATACAACCTCAAAACAAAAAATCAAAATAAAGCATTTTTGCACATTTTTTTCTCTCGAAATTTTGAATTTTTTCGGCTTTATTTTTACTTTTTTAATGCTGAATAATAAATATTACCTATAGATTGTATTGGAATCGGTTTAAAACTTTATATATACATATATATAAATATATATATATAATTAAAAACT
>JAABKJ010014694.1:0-10063 GCA_011634705.1 Andricus grossulariae
TTCTTTCATTCTTTCAACATGTCCGAACCACCTTAACTGATTTCTTTCCCATATATCAACTAGTGTCTCTCCTGTACTACATTCTTTGAGGATTATCTCGTTTCGGACTTAGTCCATCAGTGTTTTCCCGCTTATTGTGCGCAGAGGTTTCATGCCAATCGCGTTCATTTTACTCTTGTCCCTTTCTTGACATGTCCCTGCTCTACCGATAACCTTCTTACCCTCATCAATGCGCCTATCTAACGCCCCATCTATTTTTTCGTCGCTAGTGAATAGGCTACCCAGATATATGTATTTTTCAACTTGCTCTAATCTCTCACCATTCAGGACAGTGTTGCACATTGTTTTCTCACTTTTTCGTTCAAGCACAATTACCTTTGTTTTATTTACGTTAATTTTTAGGCCCTATTTTATAAAATTAAGAAGATGATCAAGTCCTGAGTCTATTCTACTTCCTTCTGAGAAACCATATCTTCTCGTAATATTTTCTTTCATAAAACTTAACATCTGCAATAGGCTGGTGCAAAAAAAACCATCAATTTTTTTTTATTACGATGCACCTTGATATTTTTATTTAAATCATGAAAAAGAGAATATTGTATGAACTTGAGGAAAATCAGAGTGTATTTAGTGCTACCCAAACGGCATTAAAGCTTTAATAAAGAATATGTTTCAATACAAAAGGGATAAGTGATTTTAAATATAGGTCTCTGTATTCGTTATAGTTTCCTCTATAATTAGAGATGATTTATAAACCAACAATATGCCATAATCCTCTTGTAAGTCTGCACAATTTTCATCTATTGCAATTTTATCTAAAATCAAACGGATACTCGCAATGTATATTGAATGCCCTTTAAATAAAAAATATCTTTCAAAATATTGATTTTAGAGAAAACTGTGCAGATTTAGAAGAGGAATACGACCGTATTGGTAAAGATGACAATTTTTTTGGGTATATTTTTCATATTGTTGGTTTATAATTTTATAGAGGAAAACTTCCATTATAGAGGAAAGTAAGGCGCCTTCACGGACCTACATTTAAAATCACTTACCTCTATTAATTTGAGATATATATCCTCTATTAAATCTTTGAAGCCGTTTGGGAACCACTAAATATATACACTCAACTCCCGATATAAGAACGGTTTTGGGGATAGCTTGCATGTAGCCTTGATCCTCAATCGGGGAAATCCAAACTTAAACAGTCAGGGGCGCGGAACCTATTACTGTCCGTCCAAAAAGTTTAGGCACCGCGATTTTTGTACAGATTGTCGTGAAAATCTCAGCAGAAAAAAATTCTAAAAATATGAGACAACATGCATGTTGCAGGTGAAGGTTTTGCCAATACTGATATAGAGTTTCAAAATTTTCAGATGATTAGCGATTATTTCTGGGCGAGTGAAAAGTGAAAAAGCATAATAATCATATGATCGTTTCAGAATACGCACTTTTGAACGGCTGTAAGTCACTGAAAGAAATTATGAAAAATCTGCACAAAATATATGGGTTTCGTTGGTTCTTTCTGTGCCCAGTGGTGATATTTAGAGTCAGAAATAATACCAATGAGCAAAAAGTTGCACTTGAATGTTTAAAAAATTATTTTCTTCTTGGAAAAATACAAATAAGTTTATGATAATCGAGGCAACCGTATCCCTTTTTTTTGCATCAGGGCTTACACTTAGAGGCTGTGTAACTGTGCGAGTGTGAGAGAAGGTCGTGTTGCATGTGTAGCAGTAGCGCCTGAAAGGTTCCACGCTGAGTGTGCGGTAGCCTCGATTATCGTTGAGCCCTTTGTATTTTTCCAAGAAGAAAATAATTTTTTAAACATTGGACTGCAACTTTTTGCTCGTTATTAATACGCACAACATTGTCAGAAGCCGAAAATGTGTCATTTGCTTCAAGAATCATCTCTGTACGTTTTTTGGACGGACAGTAGACACCAGATTCGCGTGAGTTACGGTTCACTGCCCCTTTGTCGCTACGTTTCTGGTTGGTTGAGCAACAGTCTCTCGACACCGCGGACTCCTCCAGGCTCCTCTCTCACTGCGAAACTGCGGGGGCAGCAGTTCTAGGAATTCGTAAGTCGAGGGTTCTTTTATCGGGAGTTGAGTGTACTCCACTTTTCCTCAAATTTATAGTTATTTTTTTTTTATAATTTAGAAAAAAATATCTAGGTGCACCGTAATTTTTTACAAGTTGACGTTTTTTGAAACACCCTAGTCTGCTATCCGTTAGATATCTCTTCTAATATATCTTTCAGCAAAAAGCATCTTCACAAAATTGTTATGACCATCTTGGCTATATTTGTCTACAAGGCTTAGAGTCTCTACTATAACTATAGTAAAGACTTACGAACAAAGACATTGGAATCTCTGATCGTCGATATCCTTAATACGCGTGGATAAATGAAAAGCGGCATTTGTTGTCGAAGTCGGCCGATCTCTTATTATCTAATGAAGAGAACTAAAATAGTTGCCTTCCAGGCATGTCCTTCTTTCAAAGTCAATGGCGTTCGATCTTCGATGGGTTTGCGTGAACCGCAATAAAATAAACTGCAATGCTTTGTCTACAGTCACGGCTAATGGCCCAAAGGAATGCTCCAATTTGAAAAAGGCCCGTTACATCGATCCATCATTCGTTTCGCGTTTACGCGATTGCCACGCGAAAACGATATTAGCTAGTTACTTGGATTACAGTTAGAGCAATAAAAGGGTTTACTGCACCAACAAGATACCAACCCTGTGAGAATTCGAATAAATTATTCGCCTTATACGTTCAGAAATTCGGCTTGCATTTCAATCTATTTACAGCAACTCGAGACTATAATTATTTATGAGGAAGGAGAGCAAACAATCGAATTCAAGTGGATTCTGGATCTTTAGAAACAGTACAAAGAATTTATTCCAACAATCTTATATTCTAACATCTTCGTTAATACGATTTTATTGTCATAACAAAGTATCGGTATTATCGTTAAAATCAAAGTAGGTTAGCTATTCGTAATCCAGTGGCACATATTATCTCTTGAAATACTATTTTTATACTCGACTCCGATCCCTGCTAACGGATTTATCGTTTTTGCAGAATTTTTACTCTGAATTTTTCGTTTTTAATAATTCATCAATTTTTGATTTTGAAGTCTTCGAACATGTACCATAAAATGAGGTAAGGTCGCTTAACCACAATCTTATTTTTTAAATTTCAATATCCTCTTTCCTAAGGAGAAAAACGAATAATTCACGTTTGTTTAAGTCACATATTTCTTTGTTCTTAAGAGAAAAAATATTAAATTTTTAAACATAAGTATGTGGATGAGCGCCTTTACCCCGTTTTATAGTACGTATTTGGAGACTTCGATATAAAAAAATTCATGAATTATTGAAAATGCAAAATTCGGTGTGAAATTTATAGCTTCGATACTAGGAACCTACCTCGATCATAAAAATAGTATTTTAGGCGAAGGTCGGTACCAATGTATTATATAATTATATAAAGTACCATTCCTTGTCGCTGAATGTCACCTACTTTGATTTTGACGATAATATTATAGTGATATTTTTTATGGCGATAAAATCGGAATAATAAAATTTTTTCAAGGAAATGTCAAATTACGTTTCAAAACCTAAGGTATTGTCTAAGTGAATTTACCCCACATAAGCGAATTTACGCGGCTTTATGGAATAAGTTGGCATGTTTCCATTTTTTCTTTAAATTTTATTAATTAAAATTCTCTATGGAATTATTGTAAAAACTACAATATAATTTTTTGCTATTTCTGCAAAAATGTTTGTTTCTTGGTTCAACCAGATTTTCTTCTACATAGCAGAACGTGTTTTAGAAACAACAAAAAATTTATTGAGCCAATAAAACCATATTTTGTGAAACGAATATTTTCCTTAGTATATCATTAAAAAAATTCTATTTTATAATCAAAATAAAAAACAACCAATTATTTCGAAAATAAAATTCTTCTGGAAATACACAAATTAATACATTTATCCCAGAAGGTGGTTATATTTCAAAAAGCATAAAAAAATCGGCAGTATATTTTATTTAGTTTTTTAGCAGAAAGGTATTTTCGAATCGTATGAATTGTTCAGTTCGTCCACTTTTACAATAATATTATTCTTTAGATAAAAATTTGATATTTTTTATTTCAGGCATAAATGCTCCATTTTTTCATTAGATACTAATTTCGATAAAATAGAAGTAACTGAAATAATAAAAAGGGCACAATTCCTTTTCAAAAAGACTTAATATAATTTTCTTCAATTAATTACAATACCGAAGGATTGAGGATGGTGTTGTTTTATCATAACATTTGAATTATTTTCATAAAATTTTAAGATGTTTTATTTTACAACAATTTTTTATTTGACCATTTTCCGTATTTTTTTGTCATATGTAGATGTGTTATAATTATTTTAAAGGGAAGAAGAAAATTATCGTAAATTGCTAAGAAAACAAGCTATCAGTAATTAGTACCCTCTTTATAAAGTTATACTATACAGCTGATGTACTTCTGTTTTTAATTTGATTCATATTTTGCAATCTGAAATGTAGGTACAAATTTCAAATATTTGACATTTCCAAACAAAATATTGGTTCTTTTTGCAAACCTTATGAGGGCCTGACAATATAAAAAAAAATCTCTCAGTGTAATAATATCTAAAAACATTGTACGTTCACATTGATCTAGAACCCTGGAAAATTCAAGGAATTTAAAAACCGAAATTCTGTAACAAATTTTGTCTTCCCTTATTTTTTCAAGTAAACTGTTTTTGCTAATTTATCATCAAAGAATATGATTTCCTAATAATCATACAAATTAAAAATTTAAAAATATGTGAAAATAGTAAAAAAAAAATGAAAATTTGGAAACTTCCCGAAAGTATTTTTAACGGAGTAATGCATATACAATTTTTTATGAAGACATAAAATATAGTGGAAAATTGTTGTGAAGCTATAAATCGCTTTCAACGGGAAAAAGTGAAGATTCTACTGAAAACATTTTGCGATATTTTCTTAAATAGCCGGGCGCGCGCCGTTATGCCTATCGCTCGCCGTGATTCACACGATATTTCTCGAAATGACATTTCAACTATCGTCAATTGCCGTCCTTATGTAGAACTGCAGTTTCGCTACGCTTGACCGGCACTTCAAAGCCAAGAGTATAATATTCGTGACGTAAAGAGCACTTAAACAATTCGTTCACATAAATCTGTTATCAGTAATTAAAGGGATCAGTTAAATATTCACAAACCATGAAGCCGGAAGCTTTCATGAGGAGACGATACTCATTTAGAAAAGTTTGTAATTGACACACGATGCATACTTCTTCATGTATTATGCAGAAATTTGCAGAGGATTAAAAAACAAAAACTATTAAATTTTTATCCTACGAATAATATGTGACGCCCCAATTTGTCGGTATGGATTTACATATAGACGCATCTTGCCGGATAAATTCCCTGCATTTTAAGCTCCGATCGAATACTTGGGTTAAAAAACAAGTCCCTTAAGGGCACTTTTGAAATTGGAACTTCGAAAACCTGCTTATCGAGAGTAACGAATTTGAAATACGCGAGGGCCATAAGAGCACGTGTTAAATTGTTTGTTCAAATCTCAAATTTTCCCCACTTTCGCTTACTTCCGGTACAAAAGTATATTGTCACGAGATAGAGTATAGATTGAAGCATAATTTTCCATTGAAACCCCAAAATCGATACTTTTGACCTTGTTCACTAAAACGCGAATATCTCTTAAACTTCGATCCACAAAGTGGGACCTCTCCTTGCAGAACGTCACATATAATGGTTTGAATCTAACATCTAGATTCAAAATTAATATTTACATTTTTAAGACTTTTTATGAATATGTAATAATAGAGATAAAATAAGTTAGACATGAAAACTTAATTTAGAATTTAGAATTCAATACGAGATTTAAGACAGGAAACTCAATTGTAAAGCACTTTTATGACGAAATTCCATCTCAGAAAGTATGATTCAATCTTAAATTTTCTTCTCCCAAATCTCACAATTTTTTATAAATAGATAAAAATGTGGCAATTTTTATTTCTCCTATTTTATAATTATAAATGATAAAGAATGTATCCCTATGAGAAAAATCTGATGCCTCAAGCTTATGAGAAGAAAATATATTTAGATGTTAAACAATGTTTTAAGAATTGATTGGATTTTTTATGAAGAGATTAAAATGTGAAAAGATGAAGCCAATGCTCTTAATTTGCATATAAATCACAAAGAAAATGCAATTTTGTTATAACAATCTAGAGCATCAAGTTTATGTGAAAATAATTTGTGATTAAAATTAAATCAAATATCAGGATCACATGGAACCTCTATTCCGTTTTAAATTATAACAATTATGATATCATAACTTTAATTGTTTCATAAAAATAATGCCCTCTTTTTATCTATCATACTTTTTTTATCCTAAATTGAACCATCAAGTATTTTTCAGGATATTAATTTAAGATATCAAGAATTTATCCGCTTTTATGGCCAGCAATTTTATTTAAACATTCAGAATTATTATACTGAATTGAATAAATTCTATCTTTTCTATTGAAAAAGTGGTATTGAATCTTCAAACATTTAAACAGCTGTCAAAATAAAATAATATTTTTTACAATACATTCTCTTCAAATCTGATTATAGTGGTTATGTAGATGAATAAGCGAATTTTTGTAGCTAATTTTTTATCATAAAAACTAGTAAAAATTAACCAATTTTCAGAGATAATATATTGAAATTTCAATCGTGTTTTACAAATTCCCAGTACAAAAGTTGCTATGAAGTTTTCACACTTTCATCCAAAATTATTTAATTTTCTTTGAATAATGTATACAAATTGAACCAGTGAATTCACAGATTATCAATTACATTTAATTAGTTGCCAAGCGAATTTCACTTTTCCGGTTAGATCACGTTTTTTATTTACTCAAAATACAATTACAAGTTAGTAAAGATTGGGTCAGTGGGAATAATTTAATTTAATTGCAAAAAAATGATGTAAATTATTGTATGACAATAATCAAATGTTTAAAAAACTATCCAAAAAACTTCTGCTTTTTTTTAAATCAATTTTTCTCTTTTCCTTTTGTATATTTATATTAAAAATAGATTACCAAATTTTTTTTATCACCTAATCAAACCAGTAAGAATTTTCACTGATTCACAACGAAATACCATTGATTCAAATAGCTATAAATGGGCCACTGACTCGATTTTCCCTTATGAAGAGTGAAATATGAATGATTCAAATTATAGAGAAAATCTGAATTCATAGTGACAATTCGTCTACTAATTAATTTAGTATCGATTTGACCTTGAATTAGAAAAAATAAATTACTAGAAAAATAGTAGAATTTTCCTACGAATTAGTAATTATTTATTACTAATATAGCAGTGAAATATATACTAAAAAATTAGTGATTGACTTGGTGTTATTTGAATTAATAGTTTTTTACTTATTCAGATTTAGAGAGTAGGTGACGCACTTTGGATAAACTACATTAAAAAGTTTAAATACCAACAAAAAACTCGTGATTTAACTAATAATTAATTTCCACTAAGTGGTACAGTGTAATCACTGAAAAGGTCGATTGTAGAACCACTAGCACATAGTTTGTCAATATAGACTTTTATTTGTAAACGTTAGAGAGACAAACTTATTTCCATTTGACGAGAAAACGATGCACGGGCAATAATCTATTGTACCTGTTGTCACTGCAATTCGCTGCACTGTCACAGGTGCTGTCAGCAATCGTAATGAATCAGAATTCACGGAATGATGTTCACTTTTTTCGGAAGCACGAGGGGGAAACCGAAGCTCGAATTAGAATCAGATCGAGAGAGGTTTAACAAAAACTTGAATGGGAAACGCCGGTAAAGAAGTTGTCTTTTGCAGTGTCCAGTCGCTCTCCCGGAGCGAACTTGGGCCTTATGTGCACTGAAAAATCGTTGGTAACGTTCTAAACGCGATGGGTTCCAATGGGTTCGGAGTTCGAGTCCGACTGCGGCTTCACGTAGGAGGGGTCCTGCCTATGAGTCCCCGCTAGTCCCACTTACCAACCAACCAGAAACCGCGACTACCGTGGAATCCTAGCCAGCATGTTAGCCAATCCTCTCACAACGAGAGACTGTCGGACGTTGTCGTCGGTATCGGCTTCCCGGTGCGCTGCTGCTGTCAGACATTATAGAAAACAGCAGCCTTGAGAAACAGTTTCAAGTTGATAGGCAAGGCCCTTTTTCGGACACCCAAAGTGATCGTGATGCCCTTCTCGTTTACACCTTTAAGAATAGCCGACGGCCTACGCGGCAAGAGAAGATTCACGCAAGGACGACAAAAAAGTTGCGCTAACGGGTGATGATGCCATTTAATGGACATCAACAAGAAGATTCACTTTTTGTTCATCTTAAAGGTGGAGGATTTGATTATCGAAGGCGATTCTAACCTCGAAGTAATCAAGGTGTTTTTCAGAAAAAGAGAAGTCTGGTTTCTTCCGCAGATTTATTAGAGGCAGTGCTAGCTCATGGAAAACATTTGATGGAGAATATTTTTATCATAGGATTTTTAACAGAAATTGGGTGTAATGTACTTTTCGATGAGTTAAATACAGTGTACACCTGTTTTTAAATTCACTGGAATTTGTTATAGTTCTCTTGAAGTTTTTTTTAATTATTTTGAAATCACCTTTAATTATTCGACTAATTCCTTTGCATTTACCTTGAATTCTAAACTTCTGAACATACTTAGTTTGAATATTCTATTGAATTTACCCGAATTCTTTCGAATTTTCTTGAATTATTGTGAACTCTATTAAATTCCTTTTGAATGCTCTTCAATTTGCTTGTATTTTCTTGAATTCGTTTCAGTTCTTGTATATTCATTTTAAATTATTAGATACCATTCAAAGAATACTTGATACTCCGGGGTAGGGGGGAGAGGGGTTATTAGTGGATCATCACGTGAGGGCCGGGGTGGGAGTCCGTGGTGACGGAGTTTTACTTGTTTCAATGTTTAAGTTGCTAATCGTGGAATTCATGTCAACTGATCACAGAAATTTTAGTGTCAGATCGAGATTTGGCTGTAATTCAGGATATATTATTGCTCGCGGTGGTGAAACAAAAACCCACCAAATTTTTTTCGAGATATGGGACTTTAAGTTTTTGGACAACTTTCTTTATAAAATGACGTATCTTGGGTTCTAATTGACCGATTTAACTTTTCGACATCTGAATTTACTTGTTTGAAGATACATTTCAAAGTAAAAAAATGGTTTAAAAAAATATTTTTTTCGAAAATGTTGTGAAAAAAATAAAAATGAAAAACGCGTTTCCCAAACAATGTTTTTTTAACATTTTCTTTATTTTTTCGTCAGAGGAAGGTATAAGTGTGGTCTACAAGTCCTGAAATCATTAGAGTTTTTTTTAACGTTTTTAATACTTTTTTATTTCACAAACAAAATTACAATAACCAATATTGTTGACGTTTGAAGAATACCGTTCGTTATAAAATATTCAGATTGATTCAAAAAAATCTAGAATTAATGACACAATAATTTAGAAATGATTTTCAGTATAAATGTAGAAGCTTAAACATTTGTTATAAAAAAATAAGTGGATGAAAATAATTTCGTAAGGACTATCAATGTTTGTGAGTTGGATTAACCCTTGTTTGGAACAGGGGGTCGTATACGACCCCAGGCTTTTAAAATTGCAAAATTAGAGTATCTAAACATAAGGGCAGCGGGTTTATAGTAACATATATAGATAATTCAGATGTTGAACTAACTTCTAGGGCATATAGCGTAAGGCTTGGTCGGTTCATCTCTAGACAGCAGTCGTTCAAAGTCGCCGGGGGTCGTTAACGACCCCGGCGTGCCAAATACGTTTGAAAATAAAAATTTGGAGTGAATTTTTTTTGCATATATTTTGATTGTAAATTAAAAAATAAGGTTGGAATATCATATTTTGCAAAGTTATATATGTATATATATATATATATACATATATATATCTGTCTCTTATAC
>JAABKJ010014695.1:0-10063 GCA_011634705.1 Andricus grossulariae
CACATCACTACTTTACCACCGAGCAATTCACGCCTACCCCGAAAGGGAAACGGCTTAATGATATAATAATAATTATATGGGGACGTCTATAAACAAAATTACCAATTTGAAGGGGGATCAAGGAAAAGGGGTCAAATAGCTTTTATTTTATATTTATTAATTTTTTATATAGTTTGAAATTTATATATAAATATGTATATTTACTAATTTTTGGCCCTGGAACCCAAAGATAAATAAGAACTTAATAAGTTTTAAAATCAATTTCACATTTTAGACTACACACATTTTTCCTTCCCCCCCCCCTTTACCCCTTTTTGAAACGTTTCTTCTTTTTTTTTCCTGTTTTCAAGGAACTCCTCCTTTTCCCCCATTTTTCGATTCGTTGCTTAAATGGAAACCAATGAAGAGATCCCAACAAAAAAATCAATCTATTTTTTGTTAAAAGTTAATTTTTCTACTTTGAAGGTTTACTATTATATTTTTGGTTCGAAATTCATCTTCTTTGGTTAAACCTTCTATTATTTGGTTGGAAATTCAACTGTTTTGTAGAAAATTCGTTTCGTTTTGTTTAAATATTGATTTTTTAAACTTCAAATTTAACCACGGATATTAAAATATTTTCTGTTTGAAATATCAACTATTACATTTTTCGTTAAGAATTCATCTTTTTTGTCGTAAAATCAAATACTTGTTAAACCAGGAAAAAATGCACCTGTTTTTATTATTGAAACGATCGATTCTTAAATTTGGATATTGAATTCACCGAAGTATTTTTTATCAAATACTTGGCGTAGATTTGAATTATTTTTTGAAAAATTATTTTTTTGTTGCTGAATATTTATTATTTTAGTTCAAAAAACAACTCTTAAGTTTAAAAATAACTTTTTTCTTCAAAATTCACATTTTCGGGTTGAAAATTAAACTCTTTTGTAAAAAGTTCGTCTTTTTAGCTTGAAAATTTAACACTTTGGTAGAAAATTAAACTATTTGGTTAAAAATCAAACTAATTTTTTTGTTGAAAAATGATATGTTCGAGTTGAAAATTCAACTGTTTTGTGGATCATTCGTGTCTTTGGCCTCAAGATTCAACAATTTGGGAAAAAAATAATGTATTTTGCTGAAATTTTGTAGTTTGGATAGAGCATTAATATTCTTTGTGAAAAATTCATATTTTTGATGAAATATGTAACTATTATGTTAAAAATTTACATTTTTTGGTTGCAAAAATTCAACTATTTTGTTAAAGCCAACCTTTTCGGTCGAAAATTCGATTTTTTCCCTTCAAAAGTAATTTTCCAAACGGAAAATGTAACCATTCCATTTTCGATTGAAAAATAATCTTTGTAAGTTAAAAATTCGACTATTTGGTTAAAAATTTGTATATTATGTTAAAAATTCTTCTTCTGGTAGAAAATTATTCTTCTTCCCTAAAAATGCATCTTTAGAGGTTGAAAATTCAGCTTTTTGGTTAAAAATTTAACTGTTTTGTTTAAAGTTTAATTATTTTGTTTGAAATTCAGCCTTTTTATATCAAATTAATCCTTTGGGATTGAGAATTCATCTTTCATGGTAGAACATTAATTTAAAAATTTGGGTGAAAATTATAATATATTTTTTTGAAAATTCGTATTTTTGGTAGAACATTATCTTCTCGGTGGAAAGTTCAACTTCTTAAATAAAAGCTTAACTGCTTTGCTGAAAACTCACTTTTTTTGAACATACACTTCTTTCTTCAAAAACTGCATTTTTTGGTTCAAAATTCGTCTTTTTTTGTTACAACTTTGCCTGTTAGGGTTGAATTCAACTGGTTGAAAATTCATTTTTTTTGCTGAAAATTGATTTTCTTAACTACAAGGTAAAAGATTACATTTTTGGTTAAAAGTTCATATTTTTTAGTTTAAAATTCATCTTTCTTGATTATTAATTAACTTTCTTGTTGAAAATTAGTTTTTTTTTTCAGTAGAAAATTCAGCTTCTTTGTTGAAAATTCATCCATTTGGTTGAGAATTCATGTATTTTGTTGAAAATGTATATTTTGTTAGAAAATTATTCTTCATGGTTGATATGCATCTTTGCAGGCTGAAAAATCATCTTTGGAGGTAAAAAAATACAGTTATTTCGTTGAAAAGTCAATTATTTTCTTTGACATTTCATTATTTTTTAGAAAATTCAACTGTTTTGTTAGAGCCATCTTATTCGCTCGCAAATACGATTTTTGTTTTCAAAAGTAATTTTTCAAGCAGAAAATGTAACTATTACATTTTTTGTTCAAAAACCTATCTTTTTCAGTTCAAAATTCAACTACTTAGTTCAAAATTCATGGATTTTGTTAAATATTCATCTTTTGGTGGAAAAGTATTCTTCTTGGCTGAAAATGCATCTTTGTAGGTTGAAATTAATGCTGTTGTTAAAAATTCAACTGTCTTTGAAGAAATTTGTCTTTTTGACTTGGAAATGTAACTGTTTGATTAAAAGTTTTACTATTTGGTTGAAAATTCGTCTCTTTTACTTAAAAGTTCAACTGTTTCGTTGCTAATGCCACTATTTGGATGATTTTTTTTTTGAGAATGCAATATATTTCTATATAAAATCTTAAGAATTTAAAGCGTTTCATATTAAATTCAACATCGAATCATCAACTTTCTAATATACTCATTATTTATGTTCCTACTTTCGTAAAAAAAATCACTCTATTTTTCCCTATTTGAGAGCATTAGAGGCAACTGAACTAACTTGGATGAATTTTTAGGTTGACTGTCCGTATAGTACGACCTTAAAATCAATTTTAATATAGTGACAAAATTATCTTCTGAATCAGGAAATTATTTTAATAGGATGGAGTTTCAGTGTTAGGAATGTGAAACTATCACAAATTAAGAGGTCGAGATGGCACCCCTCAGGGGTGTCGTTTCCACTGTTATTAACGACTCTGGGTGTTCTAACGCCGATTCAACGGACTTAATTCAGACGTGATTCAGCAAACCTCCCATTTGTGGACCCGCAAATGAGTTTCTAATAAAGCAATTACACGTTAAATCGAACTTGCAACACTTGAGGGTACATATATACATTCCATAAAGTTCCACCCCTATCTTAGTAAATCAGTTCCGAATGTGGGTTGATTTAGACACAAGAACAAACCTCTAAAGTGTGATTGTGGTGAAAAGATATAAAGGCGTATCACAACATTTAACGTTTTCGAGATAAGCGAGCTTTATGTTCTCTCAATTCTATCAAATTTTCAAGATAAGGGAT
This sequence comes from Andricus grossulariae, assembly GCA_011634705.1. Classification (NCBI taxonomy): domain Eukaryota; kingdom Metazoa; phylum Arthropoda; class Insecta; order Hymenoptera; family Cynipidae; genus Andricus; species Andricus grossulariae. The sequence continues at coordinate 3,256 of JAABKJ010014695.1, forward strand.
AATTTTAGAACTTAATAATTGTAGCATTTAATGATTAGAACAGAATGTGACATCGCATGTGGCATTTTGTTGGTTGAAGATTGAACAATCTTGTGGAAAATGGATTTTCAAATTAATGCTTTCAACTGAAAATTCAGCTATCCCATTCTTCGATAAATATCGATCGTCTTCAGTTGAAAACTTAACTACTAAATTTTTTATTAGGAATTCACCTATAATGGATGAGAGTTGATCTACTTAATCAAAAACTCATTTCATTGGTATACAATTTAACCTTTTTGTTTAAAACTCGTTTTATTTTTTGTTGAAAATTAATTTTTTTCAAATCGAAATTTTAACTATTCCATTTTGAGTTAAAAATTGATCGCTTTTAGTTGAGACTTCAAATGTAAAAGTTTTCATTAGGAATTCTTCTGTTTTAGTTGTCAATTCAACTACTTGGTTCTAAGTTAAACTACTTTGTTAAACATTCATTTTAGTAGTACAAGATTCAACTATTTGTGTTGAGGATCCGTTTTTTTATTTGGATATTATTTTTGTAAATGAACTTTTAGCTATTCAATTTTTGATTGAGAATTGATCGCTTCTAGATTAAAAATCAATTATTACATTTTTAAATAAGAATTCATTCTTTTTTGGTTGAAAATTCAACAACCTGGTTGAAAGTTAAACCACTTTGCTACACTTTTTTTACTAAAGATTGAACTATCTTTTCGAAAATTTATTTTTTTCATTTAAAAAATAGTTTTTCCAACTGAAAATGTAACTCCTTCAATTTTGGTTGAAAATTGATCATTTTTAGTCGAAAATCCAACTATTAAATGTTTGATTGAAAATTCAACTATTTGTTTGAAAATTGAACTTCTCTGTTTTTATTAAAAATTCTTTTTCTTTTATTAGAAAGTTAATTTTTTCAACAGAAAATTTAGCTATTTCATTTTTGGATTAAAATTGATCGTTTTTAGTTGAAGATTCATCTCTTGTGCTGAAAATTAAGTTTCTCGATTGAAAATCAATATTTGAACTGAAAATTGAACTATTTCACTCTTGTGTGAAAATTAACTTTTTGGTTGACAATGAATATTTTGGACGTAAAAATTTAATTGTTTTGTAAAAAAACTCTTTTGTAGAGAATTCGCCTTTTTGGTTCGAAAAATCAACAAATTTGGTTGACTTGATTTTTCTCTCTTGAATGAAAAATCTTCTGTTGATTTGGAAATTCATCTCTTTTGGTAGAAATATTATCTTTTGCGGTCTCAAATATTTTTTTATTATTAAATGCGACTGTTTTTTATGTAAAATTGAAATATTTTTTTGATTGAAATATCAACTCTTATATTTTTCGTTGAGAATTCATGTTTTTGGTTAGAATTTCATCTATTTTGTTGAAAATTCGTCTCTTTTTGTTGAATTTTACTGTTCTTTTTTTGTTAGGTTTCATAATCAGATGAAATTAATATAAGATGTGAAATTTTCCATGTTTTCTTTTTTTAGAATTATTGAGTTTTTACGGTCATTAAATTTGAAACTTATCGGTTTCGGAGGTTTCCGATTCTTAATTTTTACTATTTAAAAACAAGAATTTAGTAGTATTTGTGCAGATACTATCGCCTTCAAAGTTTTATTTATTCAACGAGTTATAACTCTTTGGATATAAATTTGAAAAATGTGTTTCTTGAAATGAAAGAAAAAATTGAAACCCTTTATATCTTGGAATTCCTATTCAAATTCCTTAAATCTTATAAAATTCTTTTTTAATCCCCTTGAAATATTATGAAATCACTTTAAATTTTTGAAATCCGTCAAAATCTAACAAAATCTCTTGAAAACTGTGTGAAATCCATGAAATCCGATAATACTTACTGACAACATGGAAAATTATTGAAATGCCTGGTGAGGTTTTGAAATCCCTTAAAATCATTAAAATCCTCAGAAAATATCCTGATACCTTACAGGTCCGATACAGTTCTTCTCAATCTTCCAAAATTCTTTGACTCCCCTTCAAATTTGTTTGAATTACTTAAAATCATTTAAACCTTTACAAATTCCTTGCAATTTTTAAAATCTCCTAAAAATTCCGTCAAATTCACTTAAAATTCTTTAAATCTATTGAAAATTTTTTTTGAGACTTCTTACATATTTGAGATCCGGTGAAATTCCTCAATTCTTCTGAACAAAGTCTTTGAAATCCATTAAAATTTAATAACTTACGTTGAAATTCTGTGAAAGTACATGAAATCTGATGATATTTCTTGAAATCTCTTAAAATATTTAAAGTCTTACGAAATCCTTTGTGTGTCTGAAAAATGTATTAAAATACCTTATTTAGAGCCAATATAATTCCCCAAAATTATTGAAATCTTTGAAGATCCTCAAAAATCTCTTTAAAATCCTTTGAAAAATTTGTATGTTTCGAAAATCCTCTTTAATCCCATGGCATTTTTTTCAATATCCTGCAATGTTATAAATCCTATGAATTCCTTTCGAATCTTGTGGAAATCTCTGCAATTTATAGAAAGATCATAACCTCTTTAGAATTTGTTATATCTATTGAAATACGTTGAAAAGCTCTTTAAATTACCCCATAAAAATCGTTAGAAATCTTTAAAATCCTCTAAAGTCGCTTGAGATTATAGAAAATACCTTAAAAGCTTTTAAAAATTATGAACACTTTCAAAATCCTGGTGAATTTTAGGAAATTCTTTACAATCCCATAAATTTTGCTTTAATCTGTGAAAGGCTATTGAAATTTCTCAGTAAATTCTTGTGCAGTCCCTCGAATTGCCCTAAACTCTTTAAAAAAATTTCAAATTCCTTTAAAGCTTTAAAAATTTCCTAAAATAATTAAAATCCTTGGAAATCCTATTTATTCTCTTGAAAGGTGTTAAGATACTTTGCAATACTCTAAATCCCTTGAAATTTGTTGAAATCCTTCTAAATCCCTGAAAGATTTTCAACTCTTTTGAACTCTTAAAAAAAATTGGGTAGGACGACTTTCAGGGCCGGTCAGCAAGACTTTTATCGGGTCGGTTGGTGAATCCCATTCCGCATCTGAACGATAATTTTTACGAATAAATAGTAACATGTCTAGTTTTTAAACATAAAGATTAGAGTGGGTCGAACATAAATACTTTTGGAATTCGAAATCGCTACAACGCGGAAAAGTAGCGTATTAGGGTCCTAAAAAAGTATAATTAATTTGGAATCGATCGACATGCAGTTTGGTTACCCGCGCTCGAGAAAAAGGTTTCAAAAATTTCTTGTTTGCAGAGTTTTTGAATTTTATTGAGTTTCAATTTTTTTTACATACCTGGAGGTAAGAAAAGTCTCCTTATTTTTTTTCAGATTTTAATCTATCATTTTCTGAAAGATAATTCCTATTCAATTTACCATCGTTTTCGGAAATTTTTTTTAACGCCTTTGCAAATAGGAGGAGAATTATTTGAGGTACATGAAAACTTTTAGTGACAAAAATGCATTAGAGAAAAAATCATCAAGCCTCAGGAATCGAAATTCATAAACTACCGAAATCAAAATTTTGAAAATGCGCTATTGCCAATTTCAATTCCTGGGTCTTGGTGATTTTTTTTCTGATGCATTTTTGTCACTGAAAAGTTTTCATGTACCTCAAATAATTCTCCTTATAATTTGCAAAAGCGCTAAAAAAAATCTCCCAAAACAATGGTAAATTAAATAGAAAGTATATTTCAGAAAATGATAGATTAAAATCCGAAAAAAATTTAGAAGACTTTTCTTACCTCCACGTATGTAAAGAAAATTGAAACTCAATGAAATTTTAAAACTCTGCAAACGAGACATTTTTGAAATCTTTTTTTTTAGCGTGGGTAACCAAGCTGCATGACGATTGATTTCAAATTAATTATTCTTTTTTAGGAGCCCAATACGCTACTTTCCCGCGCTGTAGCGATTTCGAAATCCAAAAGTATTTATTTTCGACCCACCCTAATGAAGATATTTAAAAGCAAGTACCTAACCTTTTTTCATAAAAGGAAAAAGAACCCTGAGTTGCAAAAAGTTATGATAAAATCGTTTTATGAATTGTTGAATTAATAATTATATAATTTTAATTTCAATTTTAAATTGAGAAGATATTTAATTTTTAGAAGCCGACCCGCAACATTTATATTCAGAATTTCACTGATCATAGGAAACCTATCGAGCGAATCATGATTGCTAGTATAAAGTAATATGAAACGTGTAAAACTAAACATACATAAATTGTTCAATTTAATTAGTCATAGCTCTGTCTGTGTACAAAATTTACGGACACACACACACCCCCTGGTCACTTCTCGGGATTCGCGCCTGCTGAACACACCTATGGGGTAAGAACAAAAAGATTGAAAATTTTGTTGTTGACAATATAAATAAGGGCTACCCTGGGGTCGAAATGCAGTACCTATATAGGGATACAGCCGTACGTCTATCCTCCAGACTAAATAGCGGCTGTCAGAGAGGGGAAAAGGAAAAAGAAGGTTGCCTGTTGGGATTAGAAGAGTTCATTTTTTCTATTGCGACTGCAGGGATACCTTATTTCGATTTATCAAACGAATCCTGGTGACTCAAGTTTATAGGATGAATTGTCCTTGAAGAAAGTACTAAAGAGGGACATTTCTCAATACTTGCATAGGGGAGGGTTCTTGGGATGGAGGGTTGACCAATAGAGTGGACTTATTATCCTCTGGGTAACCGTTATGTCGAAAAAGGAGGGCTTGTTGCAACACTTAGGAATAAAACTCTCTCATTTATTTATATTCAACGCTATTCAGCGATTTTAAGGTACCACTATCCACGCTGCAAAAATACTCTTACAAAGGTATTTTCGAGGGGTTAATTACTCCTGCACTCTGAGTACACTCTTTCGAAAACCTTATTTATACGACCTTAAGCAATCCTTTGATATCCCATATAATCTTTTACAATACCTTGTAATCCCGCCTTAAAAAAATATTGTAGGAAATTCAGTATAGGTCTGCAATGATTTTCCTATAATAAATTTCTTATGTTTTTTTCGCGATTCTAGAAAAATTATTATAGAAGATCATTGTAAGAAAATTAGTGTAGAAATAAAGAATGTTGATATATTGAAAGAGATGATTGACGAAAAGGATCGATTGATCTATAATATTGATACATTTTATCGAAGAGTAAGAAGGCTTCAGTAATGCATAATATTTAAAAATACGTTTTTTTAAATCCAAACTTTGTTCTTTAACATAATTCAAAGTTGATGCAAGGATATATAAGATTCCTTGGTTTGAGACGAATCAATTGACCTATAATATTAATACATTTTGTCAAAGAGTAAGGACGTTATCGTCATTTATATTATATTTACAATCGAACTTTATAGTAAAAACGTTCTCATTCTCATCATTTAGAGTTGATACAAGAACATAAATATTCCTTGGTTCGAGAGAAATCGATTGACCTATAATATTGATACATTTTATGAAAGAGTAGGGGAAATGTGGTAATTTACATATTTTCAAATTCGATTTATATAGCAAAATTTTTCTCATTCTCATAATTTAAAGTTGATGCGACAATAAAAGAGTTGTGTTGATTCGAGAAAAAACGATTGACCTATAATATTGATACATTTTATCGAAGAGGAGAAAGCTATATTATTGCTTATTATTTGAAAATGCGGTTTTTTATAGTCAAACTTTTTTCATTAACATAATTTAAAGTCGATGCAGCAATATAAAAGATATCTTGGTTTGAAAAGAATTAATTGACTTATAATATTATGACATATTATTGAAGAATAGCAAAGTTATGGTAATTTATATATTTTCAAAATCGATTTTAATTGTAAAAATTTTCTTATTCTCATAATTTTGAAGTTGATGCGAAAATATAAAAGTTATGTTGATTCGAGACGAATCGATTGACCTATAATGTTGATACATTTTATCAAAGATAAAGGACGTTATCGCCATCTATATTATATTTACAGTCGATTTGTATAGTAAAAATTTTCTCATTCTCATAATTTAAAGTTGATACAAAAAGATAAAAGATTCCTTGGTTCAAGAAAAATCGATTGACCTATAATATTGATACATTTTATGAAAGATTAAGGAAGTTATCGTGATTCATATTATATTTACAATTGATTTTCATAGTGAAAATTTTCTCATTGTCATAATTTAAAGTTGGTTCAAAAACATAAAAGATTCCTTGGTTCAAGACGAATCGATTGACCTATGATATTGATACATTTTATTGAAGAGTAAGAAAGATATAGTAATGAATAATATTTGAAAATACGGTTTTTTATAGTCAAACTTTGTTCTTTAACATAATTCAAGGTTGATGCAAGAATATTAAAGATTCATTGGTTCGAAAAGAATCGATTGACCTATAATATTGATACATTTCATTGAAGAGTAAGAAAGATATAGTGATTCATAATATTTGAAAATACGGTTTTTATAGCAAAACTTTATTTTGCCCACTTCAATTTGATAATCGACTTTACAATATTTCAAACCTACACAGACAATCATTATCTTAATTGAGAAAAAAAATGTATTACATTTTGTTCGCTTAATCCTCATCTATTCCAGTTGAAGATATATCATTTCAGTTTAAAATTCATCCTGTTGATTGAAAACCCAACTATTTTTGTTTGAAAATTCATAATTTATTGGAAAATTCATCACTTTGTTCAAAAATTTAACTGTTTTGTTTTGATTTTGTTGAAAAATTATTTTTATTTTGGTGCAATATTACTTTTTTTTTAATTGAAAGTTTATCTATACCATTTTTAGTCAAAAAT
>JAABKJ010014696.1:0-10063 GCA_011634705.1 Andricus grossulariae
GCTGTTAAATATTCAACCAAACAAGATAAATTTACAATAAAAATATAATAGTTCAATTTTTAGTTAAAAAAATATGACTTTTAATCAGAATAGTTAAATTTCCAACAAAATTTAAAATTTAAAAGGGAAAAAACAAAAAAAAAAGACTTTTCAACCAAATTCTTTAATTTTCAAGAAAGTAGATTAATTTTCTACGAAAAAATACGAATTTTCAACTAAATGAATTTTCAACCAAGTAGTTGGATATTCAACTGAACAAGATAAATTTACAATAAAAATGGAATAGTTAAATTTTCAGTTAAAAAAATATGACTTTTAAGCAGAACAGTTAAATTGTCAATTAAATAATTTAATTTTCTACAAAAAATAAGAATTAAAAAGGGGGGGGAAAAAAGACTTTTCAACAAAATTGTTTAATTTTCAAGAAAGTAGATTAATTTTCTACGAAAAAATACGAAGTTTCAACAAAAATCATGAATTTTCAAATAAAAAAAGTAAACTTACAATAAAAATGGAAGTTAAATTTTCAGTTAAAAAAATTAAATTTTCAACAACAACAAAATAATTTTTAACCAAACGGACGAATTTGCAATAAAACAGTTGAATTTTCCACCAAAAAATATGACTCTTAGACAGAATAGTGAAATTTTCTATAAAATAATTTAATGTTCTACAAAAAATAAGAATTAAAAAAAGGGGGGGATTACGAATTTTCAGACAAATGGTTTAATTTTCAACGAAAGAAAATAAATTTACAATAAAAAATGGAATAGTTAAATTTTCAGTTAGAAAAATTGATTAAAAAAAAAAAAAAAAACTTTTCAACCAAAACGGCGAATTTTCAACAAACTTCATGAATTTTCAACCAAGTAGTTGAATATTCAACTAAACAAGATAAATTTACAATAAAAATGGAATAGTTCAATTTTCAGTTTAAAAAATATGACTTTTAAGTAGAATAGTTAAATTTTCAATAAAATAATTTAATTTCCTACAAAAAAATAAGAATTAAAAAGGGAAAAATAAAACAGTGACTTTTCAACAAAATTGTTTAATTTTCATTTAAGTAGATTAATTTTCTACGAAAAAATACGAATTTTCAACAAAATTAATTAATTTTCAAGCAAATAGTTGAATTTTCAATTCAAGAAAAGAAGATTAAAATAAAAATGGAATAGTTAGATTTTCAGTTAGAAAAATTAAATTTTCAAACAAAAAAAAAACCATTCTTCAACCAAAACGTCGAATTTTCAACAAACTTTATGAATTTCCAACCAAGTAGTTGATTGTTCAACCAAACAAGATAAGTTTACAATAAAAATGGAATAGTTAAGTTTGCGGTTTAAAAAATATGAATTTTTAACAGAATAGTTAAATTTTCAATAAAATAATTTAAATTTTTACAAAAAAAAAAGAATTAAAAAGAGAAAAAACCAAAAAAAAAAACAGACTTTTCAACCAATTTCTTTAATTTTCAAGAAAGTAGATTAATTTTCCACGAAAAAATACGAATTTTCAGACAAATAGTTGAATTTTCAACTAAAGAAAATAAATTTACAATAAGAAATGGAATAGCTAAATTTTCAGTTAGAAAAATTAATTTTTCAAATAAAAAAAAAACACTTTTCAACCAAAACGGCGAATTTTCAACAAAATTCATCAATTTCCAACCAAGTAATTGAATATTCAACTAAACAAGATAAATTTACAATAATAATGAAATAGTTAAATTTTCAATAAAAGAATTTAATTTTCTACAAAAAAAGTAAAATAAAAAGGGAAAAAGCAAAAAAAAAGACTTTTCAACAAAATTGTTTAATTTTCAAGAAAATAGATTAATTTCCTACGAAAAAATACGAATTTTCAACCAAATAGTTGAATTTTCAACTAAAATGAATTTACAATAAAAAAGGGAATAGTTAAATTTTCAGTTAGAAAAATTAAATTTTCGAACAAAAACAAAACCAATTTTCAACCAAAAAGACGGATTTTCAACAAAACAATTCAATTCATGGACCAAAAATAATAGAATCCTTAACCAAAACAGAAAAGTTTTTTTTTAACTGAATTTTTTTTTTTTTTTTTGAAAATTCATATTCTCGGGTTAAAGATTCAACCGTTTTATATATAATTCGTCTTTTTGGCTTGAAAATTCACAAATTTGGCAAAAAATTAAACTCTTTGGTACAAAATTAAACTGTTTTGCAGAAATTTAGTTTTTTTTTTAAATTGAAAATTAATTCTCCTCAATCAAAATTTAACTACACCATCTTTGATTAAAAACTGATTTTTCTGATTTGATAATTCTACTATTTAGTTAAAAAATTTTAGAAACGAAGATAATATCAAATTAAAATAAACCAAATAAAATTTGGACTAACATCACATCCATCGTTCATACTATTCAGTTGAAAATTTATATAATTTCTTGAAAATTCGTCTTTTTTGGTAGAAAATTCAACTATTTGGTTAAAAATTAATCTTTTTTGGTTATATTCAACTGTTTTTTATTTAAAATAAAATCTTTTTTCGTTTAAATATCAACTATTACATTTGCTGGTGAAAATTAGTATTTTCAGGTGGAAAATTCAACAGTTTTGCAGAAAAATCATCGGTTTGGCTTGAAAATTCAACAATGTAGGAAAAAAATCAACTGTTTTGTAGAAAAGTCGTTTACTTTTAACAGAAAATTAATTTTGCAAATGAAAATCTAACTAATCCATTTTTTGTTAAGAATTGATCTTTCCCAATTTAAACATTCAATTGTTTAGTTAAAAATTTATGTAATTTTTAGAGAATTTATCTTTTTTTGTTGAAAATTAATCTTCTTAGTCGAAAATTTATATAATTAGTCGAAAATTTAACTATTTGGTTTGAAAACAGATATTTAGTTAAAAATGTATGTATTTTTTTTTAATTTGTCTTTTCTGTTAGAAAATTGATCTTTTTGACTGAAAAATCAACTATTTCGTAGAAAATATATGTATTTTATGGACAAAAATTCGTCTTTTTTGGTAGAAAATAATTTTTTTGGTCAAAAATGTAAGTGCATGGTTCAAACTTCTTCTGTTTTAGTTCAGGATTCAAGTATTTTGTTGAAAATTCGTCTTTTTTTATATTCAACTGGTTTTCATTTAAAATAAAATCTTTTTTGGTTTAAATATCAACTATTAGATTTGTTGGTGAAAATTCAACAGCTTTTCAGAGAACTCATCTGTTTGAATTGAAAAATCCAACAATTTGGTAAAAAAATGAAACTGCTTTGTAGAAAAGTCGTTTACTTTTGATTGAAAATTAATATTTAAAATGAAAATTTAACTAATCCATTTTTGTTTAAGAATTGATCTTTCCTGATTTAAAAATTCAACTGTCAAGTTGAAAATTTATGCAGTTTGTTGAGAAATGATCTTTTTTCGGTAGAAAATTAATCTTCTTAGTCGAAAATTCATATAATTAGTCGAAAATTTAACTATTTGGTTAAAAATTCATCTCTTTGTTGAAAGCTCCCCTTTTTGGCTTGAAAATTAAACATTTTGGACGGCCCCTAATCAGCCATTGAAATTTATTTTAGCCAATTAGCAAAGAAATAAAAAAATATTTGTTACGAAAAAGAAATAGTATCAGAATACCTGAAAAATACAAAATTCCTAATTCTATTTATTTCCTTTTGGCAAAAAATATAGGGATTAGGTTCATAATAATTGAAAAATAGTATGTAATTTCAATACTGACTTGACTCTGAAAGCCGCGACGATCCATGATAGAAATCCTCGATCTACGTGTGATAATTGTATATTGACGGAAGTCTCGATGCAAGTTACGTCTGCATCTCTGTCGTTGTCCCCGTAAAATAATTCCATCCACCTGTTATCGGTTTTGTGCAAGAGAGCCAGTCTTCCATAATTCCAAGCTTTTTTTCGAAGAAGGCCAAAAAGTGTGACTAGAAGCTTAAATCAAATAGAGTACACATTATTTTGATGAAAATTTAATTATTTTGTTGAAAATTAAACTATTTTGTTAAAAGGTCATATTTTTGGTCGAAAATTCAACTGTTTTGTTGAAAATTTCTCCTTTTGGATTGAAAATTCATCTTTTATGGTAAAAAAGTCATCTTTTTACATTCTCATCATAATGAGAAGGTATTGGTTTTATGTAAAATTTTACTTAGTCAGTTTGCATCAAATCTCTACATTTTGAGACCCCTGAGACAGAAAAAATGATTCAAGGACCAGCATTTTTATCTTGTAACATTTTTAACACAGAATCTTTTATAAATTGAATAAAACAATTTCAGATTAAAATTTAAAACTTATTTATTCAACCAAGAAGGATGACTTTTCTATCATAAAATATGAATTTTCAATCCCAAAGGACGAATTTTCAACGAAACAGATGCATTTCCGACCAAAAAGATGACTTTAACAAAATACACTGAAATCTCGCCTATTTCAAGTCTCGCTTATTTCCAGTCTCGTCTATTTCAAGTCTCGCCTATTTCAAGTCTCGACTATTTCAAGTCTCACCTATTTCAAGCCTCACCTATTTCAAGTCACGTATCTCATACTTCACACTCGATTTTGTCGGAAATTCGACCTTTTCTACATTGAGTTCAACTCTATTATATCAGATGTATATTATATTTATTTCTGTACCTCAATCTGGGGCTGCTTATTCAGATATTGCAAAATAATGTACAAATTTTATTTTTCATGATTACTTTAATATTCGTTTCTTATTTTGCATTCAATTTATATTATTGAAATTCATAATATGCACTGGTATTGAAACATACGTATACACCTTCTCATTTTGAAAATGTAAAAAAAAACGAGAGCTGAACCAAAAAAATGAATTTACAACTAGAATGATAAATCTTCAAGAAAAAAGTTTTTTTTTCACAAAGTGGTTCAGCCTTTAACAAAGTAATTACATTTTCAACAAGAAAAAAACGAATAATGTAGGTGTAGATACTTCAATCAAAAAAATTTTTACTTTAAATCACAGACAGTTGAATTCAAATAAAATTGATGAATTTTCTACAAAATAGTTAAATTAAATACTTAAATTAAAAATTAACCAAAGAATACTAATTTTCAACCAAACAGTTGTATTTTCGAAAAAAATGTAGTTGAATTTTCAACAAAAAAGTTGAATTTTCAATAAAAGAGATGACTTTTTAACAAAATTATTGAACATTTGAACTAGAATGATGAATCTTCAACAAAAAACTGCTTTTTTAATAGTTCAACCTTTAATAAACTAATTATATTTTCAACAAAAAAAGATAAATTCTAAACGAATAATGTAACAGTAGATATTTCACCCAAAAAAGATTTGGAATCTAAATTAAGAAAAGTTGAATTCAACTAAAATTGATGAATTTTCGAAAAAATAGTTAAATCCTCAACGAAAGAATATTAATTTTCAACCAAACAGTTGAATTTTCAATCAAAAAATGATTTTATTTAATTTTTCAACGCCAAAATAGTTGAATTTTCAACAAAATAGTTGAGATTTCAACAAAAAAGTTGAATTTCAATAAAAAAGATGATTTTTTAACAAAATTGTTGAATTTTCAACCAGAACGATGAATCTTCAACACATTTTTTTAAAGCAGTTCAACCATTAAAAAAGTCATTCAATTTTCAACCACAAAAGATTTTGACTGTAAATAAAAAACAGTTGAATTCAACTAAAATTGACGAATTTTCCAAAAAATAGTTGAATCCTCAACCAAAGAATATTAAGTTTCAACCAAACAGTTGCATTTTCAATCAAAACAAGATTTTAGTTCATTTTTCAACACCAAAATAGTTGAATTTTCAACAAAAAATGGAATTTTTAATTTAAAAAATGATGAGTTTATAACAAAATTGTTGAATTTTCAACCAGAATGATGAATCTTCAACATCAACAAAATATATATATTTGTTAATGTTGTTCAATTTTTAACAAAGAAATTAAAATTGATGAATTTTCCGAAAAATAATTAAATCCTCAACCAAAGAATATTAATTTTCGACCAATTAGTTGAATTTTCAACAAAAAAAGTAGAATTTTCAATTTAAAAAAAGATGACTTTATAACATAATTATTGAACTATCAACCAGAATGATGAATCTTCAATAAAAAAGAATATTTTTTTAATGTGGTTCAATCTTTAACAAAGTAATTAAAATTGATGAAATTTCCGAAAAATAATTAAATCCTCAACCAAAGAATAATAATTTTCAACCAAACAGTTGCATTTTCAATAAGAAAATGATTTTAGTTCTTTTTTCAACACGAAAATAGTTGAATTTTCAACAAAATAGTTTAATTTCAATAAAAAAGATGATTTTTTAAGAAAATTATTAAATTTTTAAACTAGAATGACGAATATTGAACACAATTTTTTTTTTTTAATAGTTCAACCTTTAACAAAGTAATTAAATTTTCAACTAAAAAAGATGCATTCTCAACGAATAATGTAACAGTAGATATTTCAACCAAAAAATATTTTGACTTTAAATTAAAAAAATTTTAATACAACTAAAATTGATGAATTTTCCAAAAAAATAGTTGAATCCTCAACCAAAGAATATTAATTTTCAAACAAACAGTTGCATTTTCAACAAAAAAAAAGGATTTTATTTAAATTTGCAATAATTTCAAAATCAACATTGAAAATTTATTATCCTTGACAGTTATTTAAAGTGCCTCTTGCAGAAACTAATAGTCCTTTTTATTTTTTAAGAAACGAGAAAAATTCTACCTCCGCCCGGGTTCGAACCCTCGTTTATTATTTTTATTTCTCGTTTCTCTAAAAATAAAAAAGGCCAGTAGATCAAGAAAATTTAACACCTAAATTAGTCTGAGTAATCATTCTTTGGAAATTTTAATTTTTTAAATAATTTTTAATCACATAAAATGTATTACCACAAAGCCGATGAAATTTAGCAACAAATTCTCAGGAATTCCATTGTAAACGTCAGTTATAATTGTATTGTTGCGTCTTGGATTCGGCATACATGTTTCAGGGGATGGAGGCTCGTAATCACTCCCGCTGAAAATTAAAAAGACGGCATTAATTTTGAGATTTTTATATTTTGAGTTTTGAAAATTGTTCATTTTTTCATTTTTAGAGAAAGATTTTTCGAAAATAGACAATTGTTCTTGTCATAAAAGGGGTAGTTAACCAAATAAAGTTTTCTTTGGCTATAAGAGGGAATTTTTTTTTTCAATTACACATTTTCAGTTTTAAAGATGGCTGAAATTAAACAATATCTTAACTTATCTACTTAAAAATTTAATATTTGACTCATTATAAATTTCAGACTTCACAGCACAAAATATTTTCAAAACAGAGGAATAAGGGTGATTTTTCACGAAAATAGGAGAAAAAATTCTTTGAAATAAAATTAATTTACTATATACGATATTGAATTCAATATGAAATGCTAAAAATTTCTAAGACATCAAGTTGAAATATATTACATATTCAACAAAATAGTTCGATTTTCAACAAAAAAAAAAACGAATTAAAAAAAAATTGAGTTTTCATGCTAAAAAGTCGATTTTTTAAAGAAAATAGTTGATCTTTAAAACCCACAAGATGAATTTTCAACCAAAAAGTTATTTTTCAATAAAGAAATATGAATTTTCAATTAAATAGTTGAATTTTTGAAAACAAAATTAATTTTTAACCAAAAAGTTTCATTTACAACGAAATAATTGAAATCTCTAGCAAAAAAGACGAGTTTTCAACCAAATAGTTGAACTTTTAACCAAATAGTTGAATTTTCAGTTTTTAACAAAAACGGAAAGAATTTTCAACTAGTTGAATTCAACAAAAATGATGAATTTTTAACAAAATGATTGGATTTTTAAACAAATAGATAAACTTTCAGCTTTCAACAGTTGCATTTTAGAATGTTTAACAAAAAAGTTCATTTTCGCACAACAATGATAAATTAAAAAAAAAAAAAGATTTATGTACAATAAAAGTGTAATTTTCAATACAAAATGTCAAATTTTCAACAAAAAAGTGGTATTTTTTACCAAAAAGATGATTTTTACAAAATAGTTGAATTTTCAACAAAATAATTAAATTTTTAAGCCGAAAAAGCGATTTTTTTAAAAGACAGTAGAATTTTCAACCCGAGAAGTTGAATTTTCAACCTATAGAAATCAATTACCAACACAAAATGAAATAACTGATATTTCAACAAAAACAAAAATCGAATTTTCAACAAAATAGTTAAATTTTTAACTAAAAAATTGAATTTTCAACAAAACGATAACATTTTCAAAAAATTAGGTTGAATTTGTAACCAAATAGTTGAATTTTCTACCAAAAAAGATGAATCCTGAACAAAAAATGTAATAGTTGCATTTTTAACAAAAAGATACGATTTTTCAACAAAATAGTTCAATTTTTAATCAAAGAGTTGACTTTTCAACAAAAAGATAAAAATTTTCAAACAAATAGTTGAATTATCAATAAAAAAGATAAATTTTAAACCAGAAAGTTGAATTTTTAATCCAAAAAGATGATTTTTTAGTAGGCTTGAATTTTTAACAAAAAAAAAGACTTTCCTTACACAAAAGTGAAATTTTCAACAAAAAAGTTCAATTTTCGATAAAAAAAGATAACTTTTTCAAAATAGTTGAATTTTTAAGCAGATAGTTGAACTTACAACCCACAAATATGAATTTACACCGAATGGTCAAATTTTCAAACGAAAATTATTAAATTTCAAACAAAAATTGTAGAATTCTCCAACAAATAGTTACATTTTTAATCCAAAAAGATACTTTTTTTTAGAATACTTTTCAACCAAGAAAGATCAATTTTTAACCAAATAGTTTAATATTTGACCTACAAAGATTATTTTTTAATCAAGAACATCAATTGTCTACCAATTAAAACACGAATTTGAAACAATACAAATGAATTTTCAACCAAATTTTGGAATTTTCAACTAAAAAAAAAAATTTAATACCAAAAATGGATTAGTTATATTTTCAGTTTCAAAAATAAATTTTTAAACAAAAAAAAAACAGATTTTTCCACTAAAAAAGAATTTTTAACAAAATAGTTGAATGCATAAGCAAAAAATATTTATTTTCAAACAAATAGCTGTATTTTTAACTAAAACGATCAGTTATGAATTAAAAATGGAAATGTTAAATTTTGAGTAAAAAATCTAATTTACAACAAAAAAAAAGATGAATTTTCTACTAAAAAGATGAATTTTACAACCAAAAAGATTAATTTTCTACCAAAAGACGCATTTTCGAAACAAAAAAACATGAATTTTCAATCAAATAGTTGACTTTTCAACTTAAAAAGATAAAATTTCAACCAAAAAGCTTAATTTTTAATCCAAAAAGACGATTTTTTAAGAAGACATTTGAATTTAAAAAAAAAGTTAATTTTAGAACAAAAAGGATGACTTTTACAAAATAGTTGAATTTTCAACAAAATAATTAAATTTTCATCAAAATAGTTGAATTTTCAAACCAAAAAGACGAATGTTCAACCAAGAAGATTAATTGTCTACCAAAAGACGAATTTTAAATAAAAATATGATTTTTCAACTAAATACTTGAATTTTTAACTGAAAAGATCAGTATTGAAGCAAAAAATGGAAATGTTAAATTTTCAGTTGAAAAAATTAATTAAAAAAAATGCGAATTTTCACGAAAATAGTCAAATTTTCTACTAGAAAGATGAATTTTACAACCAAAAAGAATAATTATCTACCAAAAGGCGAATTAAAAAAAAAACATGAATTTTCAAACAAATAGTTGAATTTTCAAGTAAAAAAGATAAATTTTGAAGAAAAAAAATGGAATAGTTACATTTTTAGTTTCAAAAATAAATTTTCAACAAAAAGAATAATTTTTAACAAAATAGTTAATTCAATAACCAAAAAAGATTAATTTTTAAGCAAACAGTTGAATTTTTGACCAAAAAGATTAATTGTCTACTAAAAGACGAATTTTCAACGAAACAAATGATTTTTCAACCAAATAGTTGAAATTTCGACCAAAAAAGATATTTTTTAAAGCAAAAATG
>JAABKJ010014697.1:0-10062 GCA_011634705.1 Andricus grossulariae
AACAAGATTATACCTTACACCTATATACCTATCTACCCTATACCTATATACCCATCCACACATTACTACTATCCAACTGAGCAATTCACGCCTACCCCGAAAGGGAAACGGCTTAATGATATAATAATAATAATAATAATAATATGAATAAGTGTCTAAGAATGGCCCTTTTCGGCAAAGAAGGTGTAGATCTCGAAACGGTGAAGGTGCGAGGTTTGGCTTTCGCAGATGACAAGATTATTATGACAGATTCAATCGAGGACTTGCAAAGAATATTGAATAAACTTAATACAATCATGAAGATCATGGGCCTCCAAATTAACGTAAATAAAACGAAGGTAATGGTGTTTGAAGGAAAAAGTGAGAAAACAATGTGCAATATTGTCCTGAATGATGAGAGATTAGAGCAAGTTGGCAAATATGTATATCTGGGTAGCCTATTCACTAGTGACGGAAAAATAGATGGGGAGTTCGATAGACGCATAAATGAGGGAAAGAAGGTTATCGGTAGAGCAGGGTCCATTTTCAGGAATAAAAAAAATGAAAAAAATAAAATTAAAATGACCATATATAATTCTACATTTGTACCGGCTGTACTATACAGTAGCTAGACATGGACATGTCAAGAAAAGGACAAAAGTAAAATTAACGCGATTGGCATAAAACCTCTGCGCACTATATGCGGGAAAACACTGATGGACAAAGTCCGAAACGAGATAATCCTCAAAGAATGTGGTACAGGAGAGACACTATTTGATATATGGGGAAGAAATCAGTTAAAGTGGTTCGTACATGTTGAAAGAATGAAAGATGAACGACTGACTAAACAGGTGTATAAAGGTAAAGTAAGTGGCAGAATGCCCAGAGGTAGACCGCCGAAAGAATGATTAGAATCTGTGAATGAGACATTAATCCGAAGAGACATAAGAAACCATAGAAACACGAGAGCTTGCATGAAAAAATGCATGGACGTGAGGGAAGCTAGAGTAGTATACCAGGACAGAAAAGTTTGGCGACAAATAGTTTATAAAAAGAATGTGAGTAGAGTGAACACAGTGAAACAAAGTGTATAGACCTTGGATACTAATGGGCCCAAGTGGGGAACCACACATAACAATTTTATGAGGTTCTCCACGTGGGGTGATCGCTAGAGAGATTGATCAGCAACCTGGGTCGGAGCTGTGTTGCGGAATGAACGTGTGATATAAATAAATAACACGATAATTCTAGATCAATCTAAAATATCTATACCTTACACCCATATACCTATCTACCCTATACCTATATACCCATCCGCAAATTACTACTTTCCAACCGAGCAATTCACGCCTACCCCGAAATGGAAACGGCTTGATGATATAATAATAACATTGGCCGGGGAGATGCGGAAAATGTTGCTGCATGCGCACAGTAGCGACTGCGCAGCTACATTTTATAGAACTGAGGTCTATAGATCTCATAGTGAAGTAGTTCACAAACACTCAATACCTGGAATCAAATTTCTATGAGATTTTTCAACATTTCCCCAAGAATTTTTTTATACATTTGACTGAATTGAGGTATTTAAACCATATAGTGATGTGATTACAAACTATCAATACCTCAATTATGATTGCTACGAAAGTCTTCAACATTTTTCCAAGAATTTTTCTTTACATTTGACTGAATTGAGTTATTTCAACCATATAATGATGTGATTACAAACTATCAATACCTCAATTGTGATTTCTACGAAAGTCTTCAACATTTTTCCAAGAATTTTTCTTTACATTTGACTGAATTGATGTGATTAAACCATATAATGATGTGATTACAAACTATCAATACCTCACTTGTGATTTCTACGAAAGTCTTCAACATTTTTCCATGAATTTCTCTGTATATTTTATTGAACTATTTTAAATCGGAGTTCAATATAAAATTTACAAAACTCTTGTAGAGTTATTCCAGATTTGTTCTACATTAATATATTTTACCTCCTTAAGCATGTTGAAAATAAAGAAAATAGAATTTAAGAGTAAAATATATTTAAACAATGAATTCTTACAGTCACAAATTGTCCTAGTATATGTATAACTATATGCCTGAAGAATTTATGGAAGCACCCATTGAATATTAAAAACATGTGGAAAATTAAATTTCAAAATTGGACATAAATTTTGTTATTTTATTTTTATTTTCATTGAATTCCACGCAGAAAATTACTTCAAGAATATATAACAAGAATAAAATAATTTATTAATTATTAACAATTACAATGATTGAGTAAAATTCGCCTTGCTGCGGAAATGAGGCATTTCAGCTCTTGATTTTAAGAGATATAATTCAAATTTTGAAATCAATTTTTATCAATTTTTTATCTTTCATACATTGTTAATATTAGGTAGGTACATCTATAAATGCTTTAGGCATATCATTTTAAATATATGTAAAAAAATTGGTGACATGAATTTTGAACGAAATAGTTGACTTTTAAACTTAAAAAGGTCAACTTTCAACCAAATAGTTACATCTTCAAATCAAAAAGATAAACTTTCTACAAAAAATACAATACTCAAATTTTCATATGAAGAAATTAATTTTCAAGGCTAGAAAACGGTTGTATAGGAAAATGGTCATATTCTGCAGCTGAGTTATCAACTGTTGAATGAAATAATTATTCTTCAAATGGAACAGTAGAATTTTTAACCAAGAAGGTCAATTTTCAACTAAAATAACACCGGCACACAAAAAAAGTGGTCTGCCCGGCGGACTAAACCGACATATCTATATTTTTTTGAGGTCGCTGAATCCGAATCCGGGGTCCAAATACCTAAGTTAGCTCGTATTTTTCAAAAAAAAAAAAAAAAAAAAGTAGACGTAAAATCGACGAAAACAGCGATTTTTCTTGTATATTTTTACAAAAAACAAAGTTATTTCATGCCCGGTGGACTTAACCAGCATATCTATATGTTTTTGGGGTCGCTGAATCCAAATCCGGGGATTCTTTTTTCGGAAAAATATAAGCCTACTGGGTTATTTGGACCACGGATTCGGATTCAGCGACCTCAAAAACATATAGATATGCTGGAAAAGTCCACCGAGCATGAAGATATTTCTTTTTTGTGAAAATATACCAGAAAAATCGCTGTTTTGGTCAATTTTACGTCTATTTTTGCGTTTTTTGGAAAAATACGAGCTAACTTGGATATTTAGAACCCGGATTCGGATTCAGCGACCCCAAAAACATGTAGATATGCTGTTTAAGTCCACCGGGCATGAAGATATATATATTTTTTTAATATAGAAGAAAAATCGCTGTTTTCGTCGATTCTACGTCTATTTTATCGTTTTTTGGAAGAGTACGAGCTAACTTGTGCATTTGGACCCCAGATTCGGATTCAGCGGCCTCAAAAACATATAGATATGCCGGTGTAGTCCGCCGGGCAGACCACTTTTTTTTGTTGTGTGCCGGTGTAATCATTCTTCAAATGAAATAGTAGAATTTTTCACCAAAAAGATGAATTTGCAACTAAAATTATGAAACTGTAATTGAAATACTTGAGATTTTGGCTAAAAATATGAATCTTCAAACAAGAAGATTGATTTTCAACCACGAAAAAGACTAACTTTCAATAAAAGACACAAATTTTGAATGAAATAGTTGAATTTTAAACTTAAAAAGGACAACTTTCAACCAAATAGTTACATTTTCAAATAAAAAAGATAAACTTTTAACCGAAAATGCAATACTTCAATTTTCAGATGAAGAAATAAATTTGTAAATGAATACCGCTTTTTTAGCAACATAGTTACAATATGCACCTACGTTATGAAATGTTGAATGGAATAATTAATCTTTGACTGTAATAGTAGAATTTCAAATTAAAAAAATGAATTTTCGACCAAAAATGGAGTAAATAAATGTCAGAAATTTGAGGTGTCATGGCGAGAGGGGACTCATTTCAAATGTAGTTACTACTCTTCTTTTTGGGACTAGAGAAACAAACTTCAATATAGAATAAAAATTGATACTTATTGTACATTTTATGAACAAATAGTCTACACTTTGTAGACAGCTTATATTTTTTTTAAACATATTTTAAATAGACACAGGCCTGACGAGCGGGCGGGAAAGTCTAAGAACTGGGTCCTTTTCTTTTAGGCTCGCGCATGCCCAAACGTTTAATAATAATAATAATTAAAAGACACATACCCTAAGGAAATCTGATATACTCATCGATTTATGGGGTAATAAAAACTGGCACTTTTTAAAACTCACGTCTTCATGCGTTATCTGCTACCATGAAAATTGGAATGAAAATATAAAAGTACGCCGAAATGACGCTGCACTGCCTGCTGCCCCTAGCCCCACCCCACACCACTGCGCTTCTATCACTGCACTCCTGTTGGAGTCACCACACGCTCCCGTTGGAGTGATACGCGTGGTCACTCCTCTTTGGGGTCAAAAGAGTGACTCCAAGAATTGAAGTCAACTGATTTTGACTATAATTTGGAGCGAAAATGTAACTCCAACGGAGGAAGTCAAGCTTCTGACTCCAACGGACAGACTTCATGACTCCAACGGAGTTGATATAGTAGTCGCTCCAGAGTTGGAGTTACATTTTCGCTCCAAGAAATTTAGCGAGCATTAATTGCGAAAGTAACAACAAATAAGTCTCTAAACATATCAGTTGTCTAAACACTTATATTATTTATATTCTATGTACTGTGAGTTCCTTCTGTGCAATTTTAAATAAAAAATTTTGTTTTATTTATGTTGGTACTTTTAACCCCATCGCTATGTACTTTGCACCCCACGTTTGATGCAAGAAATACCATTACACAGCGTTTAGAAAAATATATATAACATAATAGATGGATTGCATATAAATTTATTATGATTATAATTGGAAACTTTAATGTCTCACATATATTTTAAGGCAACAACCAAGGCACAGTGTTATAAAAAGTAAATTTTGCCATTCTTGACCGCGCCCTACCTTAAATATATGCAGGGTGTCCCAGACTCAAGTGTATAAACTTATATAGCTGTATAAAGTTAAAAAAAAAAAGAAAATTCCTTTTCCAAAAATCAGTTGAAGTTTTAGTTTTTGAGTCATAAAATATTCAAGCTGGACCAATTAGGAGCGCCGTATAAACAGTCGTGTGTGCGTGAACAGGAGTCCAACGTAGTGTTCTCCCGTCACTAACCCTAATCCCTATTATATGACGCACCTGATTGGTCCAGCTTAAACATTTTATAACTCAAAAACTAAAACCTCAACTGATTTTTGGAAAAGGTATTTTCAATTTATTTTTTCAAATTTCTATACAGCTATATAAGTCCGGAGATTTGAGTCTGGGGTCCCTGTATATATATATATATATATATATTAATTACTATTTCTTCCTCATAGAGGGAGGTTTGTAATGACCTACATTTTCAAATCTACTTTTTTATATATTTAGATATAATTCGACCCCAGGAGCACGAAAATAGAGTTTTTTCAAATGTCCGCATATGTGTTACTTTTTTCTGTTCACCATATCTCGAAAATGTAGAGCTATGATCATGCAATTTAGACGAATTGCAGCTCCGATTGATATCCAGGTCTGATAGGATTTTGAGCTAGATCGGTCATTTAGAAGTGGTTTTTTTCAATTTAGATTAATTGGAAAAAAGCATACCTTGTTTATATGGGAAACACTTTTTTGCTTTTCAGAATACAACAATCCAATATCTAATGTATTTGTTCAGGTCTTCGAGAAGCATCGATCAACATATTGTTGAAACTTTCATGGCCTACCGCCCGGGTAAAAATATTTGGTCTCGATTTTGTCTTGGGTAAAGACTAATCCAAGACAATTTCAAGTTTTCTGTATGCCTAGCTCGTCAGACGAAACCAGACTATTTTTTAGGTCTCAAAACGAATATTTCGAAAAGGCTCCCAAAGCCTTCGAGAGTCATTATCAATGTGCTTTTGCAGAATATTTATATTGTTTATATTTATGTTATTTATTTTGTATGTATTAATAAGTTTGTTTATCTGTAATAATTATGTTCTTTGGATGGCGAATCCAAAAATGTTGTTCGTTTTTTCCTAACTCCAACAGTTCACTAGATACTTATAGAAACTCACAGTTTGAATCTTTTTATGAACAATTGTATATGCTTGTAGTTGTTGAGAGCGACAAGTTCCGAATTTTCAATTTAAAAATCAGTGATTACAAAATTGCAGGTTTTATCGATTGTAAAACTTTAATACTTAACAGAAGTCATTTGGTCCTATCCAATCTCGAAGTGGCACGCCCTGCCAGTAGTACATATGTCTTGAAGACATATTCAAGACATTCAAGACAAAATCAAGACTAAATACGTAGGACAGTAAAATATAAACCGGGTTTTTAAAATAACTTCTCATTAAATCAAAATTCTTACAAAGTAGAAAATCATTATTTTCCACATACATTCCAATAAATTTAAGGCACTTTTGCCATCGGATTAGTAGCTTATGAATTATAGTATCATAGAATGAAGGTGGTTAGGTCTGAAGCCATTTCAGCAAGAAGTGCTCTACCTTCTCATCGGTGCTGAAACGCTGTCCCAACGCCTCTTTCAGTAGTCCAAACAACTGTTAGTCACAGAGGGGCAGATCAGAGATATAGGCAGAATGTTTGAGAAAAGTCCAGTGCTTTGCCTGCACTTTTGCTTAAGTTAGAGTAGCAGTATGAGGCCTAGCGTACTGCTGATGGGAGTGCCCCGTCTTTTGGACTTTTAGGCTGCCTCAGCTCTGTCCAAAAGCTTGCAATAGCACTCAGCCTTTAACGTTTTCCTCTCGTTAAGAAAATCAACCAATACAATCCCTTTATGATCCCAAACAATCGTTGCGGGCACCCATTTTTCACCCTCCGCGTGACGCTTCTTCTGGGCCACCGCGCATGAGGCGTTTTCTGTACGTTTTTATACCTCTCTATACATTTTTTGTACCACGCAATCATTTAAGTCTTCGACAATGTTTTACTAATTTTACTAGGAAACTGCTGCTTCAACTTAGGTACAATTTCACCGGACTTTATGCGTTCTTTACTCAAAAATGTTATTACAATTACTCACATCAGTAACAGCAAATTTGGTAAAAATGATTATTCACACCTTGAAAACATATTGAGGTTATGTTTATGGTTTTGTTTTTGAGTTCATTTCTTATACTTTTTAATTAAGCGTGGAAGGCTCGCTTATTGGAACTAACTTTTTTTCTGTAATAGCTTTAAAGATCGTCTGAAATGAGTAGCATTGTTTTTTTTTGTTTTGTTTTTTTTAAATAAATTGTTACGTACTTTTAGAAATCATAACTGAATTTGCTATTATTAAAAATAGAAAAGAATTTCTCTTAACCAGCAAACCTTCTACTTTTAATTGAAAGTACACTACCGTCGGAAATTGTGCGCACGACTCCTGTGAGCGCTATTAAAAATCACTGCTGACTTCGAACCACGATATTTCGGTGAAAAAAAAGATAGGAAATTTTTTTTAAACAATTGGAAAGCTGATGAAATTCCACGTTTAGTGGTACCCAACAAATATTTGTTCACCTTCTCAAAATAATACAGCACGTGAGAAGTTTAAAAACAAACTTCAAGATTTTCTCAAATTTTCTACCTCAACTTCAACTTTTAGCACGACCTAGGGACATTCGTTCGAAAAACTCAAAATTACACTACATCGATTCTAAAATGTTATCTTTAATTTATGTCGAGAAAACTTAAAAAGTTTTGATGGGTACCCGAGGTATGATTAAAAAGGTTCAATCGTATCTGAGCTCAATTACTCACAATTGACACAATTACTAATCATATCTCGGGTACCCATGAAGATTTTTGAAGTTTTTTCCGCCTAAATCAAAGATAACGTTTCAGGCTCAATGTCGTACAATTTTAGAGTTTTTGAAAAAATTTCCCTAGGTCGTCTAAAAGTTGAAGTTGAGGTAGAAAATTTGAGAAAATCTAGAATTTTGTTTTTAAACTTCTTACTTCTCATTTGTTGGGTACCACTAGACGTGGAATTTCATAAGCTTTTCAATTGTTTAAAAAGAAAAATCCCTATCTCTTTTTTTCACCGAAATACCGTGGTTCCAAGTCCGCAGTAATTTTTGATAGCGCTAAAAATAGTCGTGCGCACAATTTCCGACGGTAGTATATATAAAAAAATGAACCTAAAAACGAAACTATAAACATAACCTCAATATGTTTTTAAGGTGGGAATAATAATGATTTTCACAAAATGTGAGATTACTCAGTACTTACCTCTCACACAACTGAATTTTTTATTCAAGTATCCTTGCGATTAGGGTACTTATAATAGTTTTCTTAAAATAAATATCACAAACACTGAATCCTGACAAAAAAGGCGCAATCACGTGTCACGAGACAACACAATTTTACCGACGATACCGAATTGCGGAAATGTTGGCAGGCCTGCTTTGACGCGTCTTTCGAGACTTATCTTTATACCCTACGCTTTTACAATTAACGCTTGTTATGCCCTCTCCAAGCGTACAGCGAAAGTAAATTCAATTACTGAGTCTAATTAGTTCTAAGTCGATACGGTTACTTATGTGACACTGCGGAAGAAATACCGTTTTATATTTGACTGTCCCTCGTATTTTTACCCGGGCAGTATTCTGTTTATATAAGAAAACCTTTTTTAATATGAAAAAAAAAACAGCAATCCTATATGGAGTGTATTTGTTCACGTCTTCGAGTGACATCGATCGACCTTTGGTTGAACCTTTTATGATCCACCAGTACAAGTTTATGAAGTTACAAAAAAATGATTCATTCTGTTTATATGAGAAACGTTTTTTTATGTTCAAAACACATCAATACTACATGCAGAGTATTTGTTCGCGTCTTGGAGTTACATCGATCGACCTATTGCTGATCCTTTTATGACCCACCAGCACCGATTTGTGAAGTTCCAAAAAAAAAACGGTATATTCTATTTATATGAGAAAAACTGTTTTGACATTCAAAATACAACAATACTATATCTAGTGCAATTTTTCCGCATTTACAGATGGAATATTTGGTAGATTCAATCAAAAAATTATTTGAATCAATTAACATTTTGATGAATCAATCAAATTCATTTGATTCAACCATTTGGCTCAATTTGTTTTTTCGTTTTCTTCTGTTTTTTCGTTGTTTATTTTGCCGTTCTTCTTTCGCATTTAGTGTTATTTTTTCTCTTGTTTTATCTGCTTTTTTCTTCTTGTTGCTTTTTCTTTTCTTCTTTTTCTTTCTGTTTTTGTTCGCTTTTTTCTTTTTGTCATTGTCCTTTATCTTGTTACGCTTATTCCTTTGCACTTCGTGTTTTTTTTCTCGGAAATTCGTTCTATCTCAGCGGCGCTATCTATCTCAGAATAGCCGGATCTCTTTTTGTGGATTTTGCGTTTGAATGTTCGTCCCATTTTTAGAAGAAAACATGTGCGATTACCGTCAGAAATAATTCTTTATCACTTTTTGTCCCTTAAAAACCTGTTATAAACAATTACGGTGCAAAAAAATGGGGGTCGGTTTCGGACCAACCCGAATTTTTTCAAATAATGGTTTGTCGTTCACTTATGGCAATGGAGGTGATCTAATTTCAATAGCGCGCGTTGAAGCCGATGCCAAGATAACGTACCTTTCGGTTTTTCTCAAAACAAATAAACATTTATAACTCAAGTTCCGTGCAGCTTAACAATGAATTTCACAGTTGTCAAACCACAATATGACGAGAAAACCTTAGAATAACAAGAGAAGTAAAGATGGCTATCTACGTCCAAATTGTCTGTGATATGACATCGGTCTGTTGACGCTACTGACAATTTGGCCGGCAGCGCCATCGCTGGAAAATATTTGGGGGGGGGGGTCAGTATGAGACCACAGAAAGCAGCGTTGGTGTGAATCGAACACACGGAAAATATAAGTCTTGGAAAATTTCCTAGATTAGTGCTGGACATTTTTATTATGAGAGAAGTTTTAGGCTCCGGAAGCTACGATCATGGTTCCTTAAAGCAACCAATCCCGACGCAACTG
>JAABKJ010014698.1:0-10062 GCA_011634705.1 Andricus grossulariae
TATTCTCAGCTGCCCTGAAAATGCGTCCAGTTTGAACGCGCAAATCAAAAACTGTGATTCGAGCCCCTCATAAACTAAAATCATAAAGTGAAATTAAACATGTTTTTTTTCAATTTGACTTTGAAGAGGGTTCTCGAAGCACCTACGGCCTTGACGATTACATTCTCATTGCGATACTCGCGCTTTGCAGTCAACAGCTAGGTTATACAGACGATTGCTTTTGAGAAATAAAAGCATGTAAACAAAATGAAACGGAACATTTTGTTTACAAATTCGAAAATGCTCTTATTTTTGGAATTTTGATCGAATCACAAAATTTTATGAGAATAGTTTCGTAATATATTTCATATCTAGTAAAAATTTCGATAGACATTTTTTCATCTATCAGAGAAAATATTTTTTTTCTCTATTTTTTGAAAATTTTCAAAATTTTGAAAAGCATCTAACTTTTTGAATTTTCATCGAAATAAAAAATTTCATTAGGATAATTTTCAAGACTCTCTCCCATCTAAAAGGAATTTGGACATGACGATCGATTCCAAATTAATTATACTTTTTTAGGACACCAATACACTACTTTTCCGCGTTGTAGCGATTTCGAATTCCAAAAGTATTTATTTTCGACCTACCCTAATGCACATGTCAATTAGCGGGTTCTCTCGGCAACCTGTTACACTTTTTTCGAGCCATATTGTTCGTACATATGTCCATACAGGCCTGTAATTCTCTCGGTTGGACAAGGAAGGAGTATAGTGCGTCAAACACCAGCCACTGTGACATTTTCAACTCTAAATATGAGGTGAATCTGCGGGCCAGATGTTGGTGTTGTGACGTGGTATTTAATCCACGCACAAAATAATCGAATTTTTCTAAAAAAATCTCAATAACTAAATAATCGCAAGACATATAGTCACTTTTAATAAGCTGTCTGCAAAGAGTGAGGATTGTTTGTGTGGAGCGGATTATGCTCTTACAGCTGATTAATCCAAGTCAAATCAAAATAGAAAGCAAATAAACTATTACCTAATTTTTGTGGAGTAAAAATTATAATATGATCATCAAACATCGGAAATCTTCATACTCTGGGCTGCTGAATTATGATAATCCCAACACTGATCACACTGGTTCTCTTTCCTTATTTTTTTAAATATGAATTACACCACAAGGCTCGGTCAAACTAGCCAACACGCTGAAAGACATCACCACGTGGCCCTGCGACTTGGCAGACACACATGATACTACATAGTGGGTCGAATGAGTTGGGGGGGGGGCGCGACACGTACAGCACGAAGCAAGAGTCCAGGTTCCAGCGGTCCGTTAGTAAACAAACCGGCGCAAGCGAATCGAATCACGAATTCGTCTGCTAGGCAGGCGAAACGACTGGCGTTGCGGTCGACGTTCCATTGGAAATTTTGAAGGACTCGTGGGTTTCCTCACATCGCGTGAAGTCGTGAGCTTAATTTAGTTCGATAATTCGTTATTCGGGTTACGTCTCATATGTCATTTGATTTATTTTTAATCTTATGAATTCTTCTGAAAACATGCAATTCTTTTGAACTATTTCCAAATTCATCAACTTTGGTTGACGGTAAATTACTACTGAATTAAGATTTACTCGTTTTTTTAAATCTGCAGAATTCTAAGAAATCGAGAGAATTCTGCAGAATATAAAAGGCTTGAAGGAATTTACGATAATTCAACGTGAGTTCTAAATATTTTAGTGAAATTCAAAAAAGTTTCAAAAAATTAAAAACATTTAATTGAATTCTACATTAATCAGGGAAGCTCACTAATTATTTGCAATAATGTACTAATTATCTGGGATCACTGAAATTATTGGTTCTACTTTCACCCGGAGAACACAGCCTACATTTTCATTTTTTACATCCACCGAATTTCGGTGAGTCAATATTCTATCTCGATCATGTTTAAATAAAAGAATTGATTTTTTGCAAACTTTTTTTGCGGTTCGATGAAATTTGAGCCTATCCCCTAATAGCACGGAACGTTCCAGGAAAGTTCCTGGAAAGTTCCCGAGAGGTGTAAAATGTCCGCCGGTTGGGAATGTTCCAATGGAACGTTCCATTGGGACCTGAGGGGAACATTCCATTATTGTTATTTTTAACAACAATTATCTTGTAAACCGTAAGAGATAGCTGAAAATGGATATCATTTTTGAGTTTTGATTACCGCATATACTATATAGAATATCATATCCATATCATAGACTGACATTGAATTTGACCTATCACTTACGGTTTACGCCATAGTTATTGATAGTTATTGTGAAACTAAGGGTGCTCGAGAACCACAGAGAATTTAGCGGACTTCTGTCTTTTTCACTTCTTTCTCTTACTTTTTTTACCTTATCAACATTCCATAATAAAGCAAAATAAAAACATGTTACCCTACCGTAGCTCACTTTCTTAAGGAGGAATGGTACTGTAAAGTCTGAACTGAAAATAACTTCTATTCCGACTCGGTCAGTCTCCAGCTCCGTGAAGGTATGTGCAGACTTAAGGCTCCGTTGATCATGTCGAAGAGTAGGCAAACCACTATTCCTGTCACTGACAACCTCATGAATGAAAAGAGGGTCTAATTTAAGGTTATTTAATTTCGGCCCGGATTTTGCGAATTTTCCGATTATGTGATTAAGGAATCAATTCTGAATACTGTACGGGGTACCTCATGAATCCTCCAGAAGGAGGACAGTCCACTCCACCAACCCACAAGAGAGGGAAGAGGGCTAAAGGAAAACGTCAATACGCCGCTGAATCTCGCGAATCGGTTATATACCGTAATCTCATCTTCCCAAAATAGAAGGTAGTTCCGATATGAATTGTTCGGCCAACTGTTCGACCTGCAACCGCCGCACCTGAAGTTGCTCTCGCGAACCCAAACGCACCCTTCCTAGTAATTGACATAGAACAAGAGGAAGCCCTTCAGCAAAGGATACGTGCCTTCTTGGAGGAAAATCATCCTAATCTCGGGATTGGAAATCGCGAACAAGAAGTAATCGCACCAGTCGAGGGACTCGAAACGGACGACGATAAAGTCATTCTAGACCCGGAAATCGAAATCCTACATTAGAGGTCAGATACTTTTTTCGGAAATTCAGGAAATTGGATAAAATTCCGGAGTTGAATCGTTAGCAGAGGATTGGCCTAAATGTAGGTCGATTTTTTAAATTATCTGACCAATTCTGGAAGAAACCATAACTTCCGGTGTGGCGAATCTTCGACACCCTTACGCTGAAAAGGAAAACTAGATCAATACCGCCCTTCGTCACTGAATTTGCATCTTCAAACGTAAGGCGATTGCCCACTTCAGTTGAATCGCACGGCAATGATTTTCAAGAATGGTTCGCTGAATTAGTTTCCGATTGGAATACGAATAGCAATTTTATAGATAGGGGTAGTCTCAACGTCCCTTATCTCGATATTCCTGAATACGAAGTCACCTTAGGAAATAGAACACTGCAAGTAGTGTGAGAATTCGAGTTGGAAATTAGAGAAGCGAATTTTTACTTCTTTGTTATTTATAACCCGGAATCGATTCGTCCAAACCAAATAGGAGGAAAAGCGGCAGTAAGAGTAATTGAGCACTTATTCATGGTACATGGATTTTCCACGTATTAATCTGAGGGAATCTTCCCAAAAATTAGATTCACACCCATTCGCTTAAACGAAACGAATCTTTCCTCCCCATACGTTACAATAACCGATCGGAATAAGTTCCGACTGACTTTTTAGCGGAACAGCCACATTGAAGGTCAATAAAGCCATCAGCACTAGTTGTGCCCGTGAAAGCCGGTTATTCACTCCCGCCGGAAAATTTTTACTGAGAATAGCTAACCCCGGGGGTATCGACGACATAAACCCGAACAGGAGTGCTGATATCCTGGGAGTCCATTCCAACATTACAGTCCCAAAACCAGCACTGAATATAGATGCGGCTGCGTCAATGGCCTCGGTGTTGGAGTGCATGACGCGCCAGCAGAGCACCTACCACATGCCGCAGTTCGATGGAAAGACCCCTAAGCTCAAGGAGTTCCTTCAAGATATTGCGAATGGTGCGGCATATATTACGGAGGCAAATGAGCCCGGATTCATTAAGATTGTCCTCAGAAAACTGAAGCGCATTGCCCGTGACAGTGTTAGGGATAAACGCTTTAATACGGTGAATGACTTGATCGCACACCTGAAGAAGCGATTTTCCCCTCCAAAAAAGGACCAGTGGTATTTTGAAAATATCGTAAACCTCCGTATGCGCCAGAACGTGTCAGTTAGGGACGACTTCGACAGAGTTCAAGGCCCTCTAAGCGGCGCTCGACACGCAGTTGAGGAAAAATACACCAAGACTATAAATTGGGGCTCGCGGATGAAGCGAAAGAAAGCAATATTATAATGGGACCGGTGACGGATGACGCGCTCGTTGCGTTTGTAAAGGGGTCCCAGATGAAATGTCCTTCTTCGTGGACACCAGGAACCCCAAGGATCTCGTCGAGGCTCACAGGGGTATCTAACGTACAACAGTGCTAGGACCAACCCTCCGTGGCAGAGGTACGGGAAATCAATCGGTAGCAGGACTCCTCCAAGGTCGTATCTACCCAGACTGCCCGGAAATTTAAACTCGCAACTGACTCCTTGCTCGAAGGCGGCGAAGAGTCAGCCGACACCACAGCGCCCCAAAAACATGTTCACGTTCCGGAGAAAACCATAGGGTCTTACGAGTAGGAACCAAAATAGAAGGCTCTCCTGTTGTCACCTTAACGCGATCGGCACTAAGGCACTAAGGCATCCCGTGGAGACGATTGGAACCATAAATCTCGCATTATTTGGTACCCCAGTATAATTCCATATCGTGAAAAATTACTTCTCGATATCTCCTGACGGAATTATTGGCAGGCCATATCTGCGACAGGAGCAGGCCCAAATATTCTTCAGGCACAATTCACTAATGACCATCTCGGACCCGATTATTCCTATTCAATTTGTTGACAAGGAGTCTCAATCGGCCCGGACGTCGCTCAGGCATGAAATTAAACCCTTTGCCGGGATCTTGGAGATCAGGGCAAGAACAAGGCAACCAATCGCCATAGACGTCCTTAACCCAGAAATAAAGGAAGAATACCTACCCACAATATAAACTCCTGTGGGAGTTTACCTAGGCGAAGCAGCCGTCTCCGCTCACACGGGAGTCTGCCACGTACTCGCTATCAACACTCGGGAGGAGGACGTCGAGGTAGGGGTGCAGGTCCAAGAAATTCTGCCCTATGACTTAATTGACCCTCATGACAAAGAGTCTAACAACTTTGAATCCGAATACCTGGTTAAAGATCATCCCTAAAAAACTAGATGGATCCGGCGAAAGGAAATGGAGAGTTGTGATCGATTTTCGTGCCCTTAACTAGAAGATCATAGGGGATGCCTACCCTCTGCTCAATATCACGGACATCCTGGACCATTTGGGAGAAGCCCAGTATTTTTCTGTACGTGATTTGGCTAGTGGTTTTCACCAAGTTGAAACTCATCCTGACGACAGAGTTAAAACAGCGTTCTCCACGCCTCGAGGGCATTTTGAACACTTACGCATGCCCATGAGAATCAAGAACGCCCCTGCCACATTCCAGCGACTGGTGGACACGATATTAAACGGTATGCACGGTACTGAAATCCTTGTATACCAAAATGACATCGTGATGTATTCCAAAGACCTGGAAGAACATGAATGAAAATTAGAAGATTGCTGTATCGACTTCGAGCAGCTAATCTCAAACTTCATTCCGACAAAGTGGCGTATCTTGGCCATATCATTAACCATGAAGGATTGGAACCAAACCCGTCCAAAATAGAGGCGATAAAAAACTTCCCTCGTCCAAGAACCGTGCGTAACACCCGTCAATTCCTTGGATTGTCTGGCTACCACAGTCGATTCATTCAAGACTACGCAAAAATCGCCGAGATACTGACTGACCTCCTCAAGAAGGATGTGAAATGGAAATGAGGCACAGAAGGGGACAAGAGCTTCGATGAGCTCTGTGACTCTCTTTGTAATGAGCCTATCCTGCGATACCCCAACTTTAAAAGAACCTTTAAACTAACTACCGACGCCTCGGACCACGCTGTCGGAGCCATACTAACCCAAGAAGAAGAGGGCTTCGACATGCCTGTTGCATACTTTTCCGAGGCTATGAACAGTTGTAAAAGAAAGGTACCCTAAGGAAGAACAGGAATGCCTAGCCATCGTTCGATCCCGCGAACACTCTCGATTGTACCTATATGGTCGAGACTTTATACTTGCCTGCGACCACGAACCGGCCAATTGGGTGAATTACATCAACAACCCAGGGGCTAGGCTGCTCCACTGGCGGCATAAGTTCCGGAACTATCACTATGAGTTCGAGTACAGACAAGGAAAATTGAACAGAGGAGTCGAAGCATTATCAAGAAATCCTCATGACGGCCCTTCTGTGTGCCCGGAAGAACCCCGGGATCCCAGGGACTGGAACGAAACTACAGTATCTCTCTCCCCCTCCACGAAAATTGAACCAACCAAGAATCCTGCCGAAACTGGAACAATGAAAGAAACCTCGAGGGTACTTGTCCTTACTCGAGCAGGGGCTCACAGGAAAATTCTGGAAAGGCAAACCCGACCTCACGAACCTCCACCAACGTAGAACACGCGATTCAAACTCGAAAGCCTCCCCTGAATGAGAAACTGAAACCGACAGTACCCAGGAGGGCCGCCTTCAGGCCTACAAAGACAAAACCTAGTGTCCTTCAAGGTCCTAAGGCAGTTCGCGTACAGTTTCCCAAGAGACGGGAATACCGAAGAAATCCCCAGTTCCTGATGAATCTGAATCAACCAATGCGCTTCAGGAGGAAGTCCTACGTCCCGAACTAGAGGAAAGTTCCATAGGCAAGCTCCTGTGTTCCGAAAATCCCATAGCGTTTTACCAAATTTAGAACCTCCATTCATCGTTAAAACGGATGATTCTGTTCCTGAGAGTGCCCGTCCCGGAGCCCTTAGGAGAGAGCAGCCAAGTTCCATGGACATATTTCTCAGAAGGAGAACAAGACAATGAACTACTGAGGGAATTAGAACGCCTCGACCCTTGTAGAGAATACGACGATGACATTTTTTCGGAAAGAGTGAAAAGCTTTTTGGAAAACTATGAGAAGCAAGCTACCCAGGGAGCTAACAAGGACTCAGAAGCCGAGCCAATGCGAACCAGTCCACTCGTAGCTACGCAGATCCCGGCTAAAGAACCCTTCGACCCGACTAAGCGAATCGAACAACTATCTTCTTCCCCCACTAAAAATTCCTGTGTGGTAAAAAGAAGCACCGTTCGATTTAAGGATCCTCTCGAAGAGGTTGAGCCCCTCCCAGTGTCCCCAATCATAGGACAAACCAACAAATGGAGACACTATCCTTTACTTCAGCCCCTAAAATGGCGCCTCGAGAGGTACTGGAAACCTCGTAGGCAAGCCCTCCTCCATTCTCTTCCTACCTAATAGACGTGAAATTACCCTTCGTTGACGATTCAACGGAGGTTTACCCTGTCTTGGACTTCCTTTCACCTTTGAATAGAAAATCTAATGCCTTCTCTTTCTAGGTAAAAATGTTTCATGCTGGTTATTGAATTTCCTGCTTCCTCCTTTTGCCTTTGAGAACGTCAAGCTGGCACTGTGCAAAGAAACTCCCCTAAGGGCCAGCACGGGAGTTTACTATGAATACTTAGGGCCCTTGAAACGAGTCATCAACAATTGGAGGATTACCGTGTTTTTAGCCCTACAGAAAATCCTAGGGCCTTTGGATACATACGAACGACGATTCGAGCGGCTGTACAACCTGTGCATGCCAGGATTCGGCCTATCCTGCCTGCAGACAATCACCGATTATGGTTTCGACGCCAAGTTCCTGGTAGCCGAAAGTCTGAGGAAGGAAGTGTCCAGACATACAGCGGAGATGAAGGAACGTACCGACAAAACTATTCTTCCAAGCTTGCCCATAAGGATGAGAAGCTGACGAGCTCCACCATTATTAGAAATCTTAGGAGGACTTATTGGACCTATAGCCGGCCTTATGACTTACAGCGATGGCGAAACCATCGAAGCTGAGACCGCGGAACACAATCAGGCTCAGGCCAACTTGTCACACTTGGTTGGCAGATAAACTCACCTAGTGAGAGCTCAGCTAGAGGAAGTGCACGAACTCTCGAAAAGCAATAAGAACAGAATCGGTCGGCAAGAGGCTGAAGTGTCCCGAAATAACTTAAAACTAGAAAACCTGACGAGGGTAGTCGCAGAGCTTAAGCACGTCGACGCACTGAATCACGTGCTCAAGGCAGTGGAATCCAGCCTTGACGACGATATTCGATCTGCCAGACGAATTCTGGAGGTTATCAACACATCTCGCCAGGGAAGAATGCATCTTTCCCTTTTGACATCCGAACAGCTGGCACCAGTCTATCGGGATATCCAGGATCATCACTCCGAAATCGACTTTCCAATACCGGGGCCACAGGTTGATATCGAAGAATTATCCAGAGTCGT
Organism: Andricus grossulariae; assembly: GCA_011634705.1. Classification (NCBI taxonomy): domain Eukaryota; kingdom Metazoa; phylum Arthropoda; class Insecta; order Hymenoptera; family Cynipidae; genus Andricus; species Andricus grossulariae. The sequence continues at coordinate 8,559 of JAABKJ010014698.1, forward strand.
CGTCATCACAGCAATCTACAAAAAAGATATCATGAGTATACTCGTAGCCGTCCCGCTACTGGAACACACTAGCTACCTGATGTATTAACTACATCCGGTACCAGTGTTCCAATCGGTAGTGAAAAACGGTTCAGGAAGCGCTTACGTCCTACCGAAGTTTTCCCACATTGCCATGGAAGAACCCCAGAGGACAAATATCTTGCTGGACCGTCAACATGTAAAATCATGTAAAAGGACTCCTTATCACATGATCTGCAATAACAACTTACCTGTGAATGAACATATGAGGTATCCATCGTGCGAGAGCGAGCTGCTGCTTAACCCCTCGACGGCAACATTCCGTAGATGCGACATCCGAATGGCTTAACATGCTGAACCGGAATGGATTTCTATCGAGTCCCTGAACGGTCGACTCTATTCCCTAATTAAGCCTATTTTCGTTGAACAAAGATGTCCTGATCAATCCTAAATTCTGATCGATTCGGAAAGGATCGGCATAATCCAGGTCGCACCTGGATGTCAACTTAAAACGTATGATAGGACGTTCTATGAATCAGCGAGCAAAACCGGATCCATAAAGGTGATCTACGAGCCCCTCTCCAGTCTCAATCTAACAGAATTGTCACCACTTCTAAAAGAACATAGGGCTCTCACGCCCGAGTTACAAGAAAAAATTCCATTTATAGGAGATACCTCTGTGAAGGACAAGGCCTTCTCCGAAAATGAGAAATCCTTGGATGAGTTAGAGCAACAGATTTATGAAACGAGTCTGCAGTGCCAAGTAAAGTTCAAACGCCTAACGTTAATCCAAGGCTCATACGTCGGCCTGGCTCCAATCGCTTTATGCTTATGTGCTTAGTGTTGCTGTCACGGTATAAGAACTACAGCTAAAACAGTGTGTCATTGCAGCCGTGGCAATTCTATGAAGAACTCCGACAATAGCCAGACCAACGATGATTCTGGACGAACTCTGGAGAACTTCAGAGAAACTTACCTTAGAGTTTAGCCGTCTTCAATCATCCAAAGCCCGGCAACAAGCACGAGCCATTCTGCTTGTGAAAAACTACCCGTTGTACTGCTCAGAATCGCTGTTTCATCATCGCCGCCCACCAGTTCAGCGACAACGAGACCAACCATTCAACTCCCTACGCAGACGCTACAACCATTCTAAGTGAGTAAGGATATGTATAACTTGAGCGTGTGTGTGTGTGGTTGCGTGCATGTATAAACATGGACGATCAACTCTGTTTCAATAAATTAACCCGAGAGTTAATTGCGGGAGAGAAAGCGAGAGAGAGGGTCCCAGAATCAAGAATTGATTCTGATCAATCGGGGTCCACGAGTAATTAGATACTTAAAAATGTTTAACCACCTCAACCGGGATTCTTGCTTTCAAAAATTTTTCCTCGGACTTTCGTATTTTCCTTCATATATATATATATATAATTAAAAACTAAAGGTTAACAACCACCGCAGGGTCCCACTGGGAGTAACTGTCATCTAA
>JAABKJ010014699.1:0-10062 GCA_011634705.1 Andricus grossulariae
AAATATTAAAATATTAGCTACTGAAAAAAATACTTATCAACGACGTATTATTGAGTCCATTTTTATAAACAAATTCCGCAATATTTCTGTTAATTTACATACTGAAATTCTAAACATAATTAAAATTTATCAAAGTATTTTAAAATAATGTCATATTTTTATTTTTAGTTGAAACTATTTTTCCTCACATTTTAATTTAAATTCAGTTTCGCGCTTTTTCTCATCAGTGGTTTCAATGAAAACTCATCCTCGTTAAACGTTCATTACGTATACTGTCTTACTGTATCTCCATATTGTCAATTTTTTTTTTGTCCGTCCTAACCATTATAAAGATCTCTGTTTTATATGTTTAAGATGTACTTTTTAAAGTGGGTGAAGTATCTTCAATTTTTTTGAGACTTCAATAACAAGCTCTATTATTATTAATTTTTGACTCCAATTTTTTAGACTTGAATTCGTTCAAAATGGACATAAGTTTCTATGTTTTCTTTGTGATGGTTGTTCTACTTGTCAAAATTATTCTTATCTCAGGTATAAATTCATAATAATTATTCTTTCTATTTAATTTTTTCTGTTTAGTATTACTAAATTTGAAATATTATTGTATTTAGGTTTTTTAAAACCCTTTTGAAAAAGGAGCGCAATTGTACCGAAACGTAAAGGATGGAGAAAGGAGTTTTTTTTAATTAATAAATTCTGAGTTGGAAAGATGTTTTTTTGGCTTATTTTCAATTATTTTTTTATGTAGACCGTAAGACATAAATAATTCACAATTTAAAATTCTTAATCATCGTCGGTCGAAGAAAAGGATTTCCAAACAAATAGTCGAGTTTTAAGTCGCAGAAATTCTACTTACAATCAGGAAGGACAGAATAATTTTGCACAAAATGCAAATACGAAACAAAAATGTTGAATAACTGTTTTCTTTTGGTTTCATTTATTTGCCCCTCTATAAGGTTACATAAGTAAAACTTTTCTAGGTTTCTCGAAAGGAAAATCCAAAAAAAGCTGTTGAAGATTTCTGATAGATCGAAAATGTAACTCAAACTGTTTTTGAGAATCTTCCTTTTTAACAGGATCTTACAATGTTGTAGGAAAAGGTTCGAGTCAGTTAAAATATACAGAGGAACCTTTAACTTTGCTATTTTATCAATTATATATTATAATGAATTGAATTTCGAAATCCTCAATTCGTACCACTTCAATATATACGGAAAATACAGTCACGGGCTAAAATAAATAGTGAACGATTTCTGGTCGAAAACCTTTGGAATAAAAAAAAAGGTTATATGAGGTAAAATTTTGAAAGAAAAGGGGATACTAGCTTAAATGGAATGAAAAGAAATTTAACTTCTATCATTTCTAAATAAAGGCTTTTAATATTGTATCATTTGAAAAATTAAGTGAATTCAGATGAAAATTGCGAAAATAGAAGAATATCAAAATGTTAAAAACCTGAATAAATAAGATTAGAGTTTGGAAACTGGGCCATTTAAACATCAAGGAAATCGAAATTGGATTTTTTCTAATTCAAAGAATTAAAAATAGAAAACTGTTCAATTTAATCAATTTTGAGCACGAAGCCATTAAAAGTTGACAGTTTGATATTGACAACTAAATTGAATGGTTCAATTCCAAAGCGTCTGGAATTGTACTATTTTAAATCTTTATAACATGGAAAAATTAATCATGATTTAACATTATTACTGATTAGATTTAATTTGAAACTGCAGAAATGTGTAATTACCAATAACTGTGGCTTGAAAACCTTTTTGTAGTTAAATTCTTCAAAATATCAAATACTTTACATGAATTTGAATCGTTTGAACATTAGAGTTTTCAAATTATACTTTTCGATCTTCCATCTCTTCTGTTTGAATTACATAATTAAAGTTTATGGAAGAAAGAAAAAAATTTGAAAAATCAGCGTTGAGTATGAAAATTCACAACTCTAAATTGTTAACGATTCAAATTTAAAAAACTTATCCAATTACTGAAGTATCGATTTACTCTAGGTGAATTTTTATATATTTCAGTTTTAACCGACACGATTTTTGATTTCAAATCGTTTAATTTTGACACATCCATTAAAATTCTTATTCATTCTGAAATTTCCCAATCAGATACCTTTTCGATCAGAATTGATTTTTGCCTCAAAATCTTCAACCAAATGCGGACAATTTTTAAATATTACATTAAAAATTAAAAAGGGAAAAATACAAAACGGGATCTAGCAGAGAAATTTTCTTGAGATTTTAAATATTTAAATTTCAAACTACAGCATTATGAAAATTCGAAATTGAACCCTCCGATACCCAATCAAAAAATTAAGTTGAAAGAAAAAGGGACTTTAGTTCAAGAGCTCAAGAATTAAACCTTTTTGTAATTGGTCATTCAAAACTATAATTTAATACAGAATTTCAAATATAATTTTAACTATACGGGTTGTGGTTAAAAAAAAAAAACTTTTGTAGCGTAAGATCGGAATGATATGATTTTGTTAATTATCTCGTCCGGCACTGCAATTTTTCAATGAAACCAGGGGAATTTTATGAATTCAATCAAATTCCTGAAATGCTAAATGATTCATCGAAATACCTTGAGAATTTTTAAAAACGCTTGGAGTCTCTTGAAATATCTTCAGAGCCTTAATATTCTTTAAAATATTTGGTGATGTCTTGAGATATTCGAAAATTATTGAAACATCAGAAATTATGATAAATCCCAATTATATATGGGTACTGAATTGTGAAACCGCAACTTTAATTTGCTTAGTTGAACAATTTAAGGTAAGGCGTTCAAAATTGAGCTACTCGAATTTCAGATTCATACATTAGATTTAAGGTGAAACGGTAGGTTTGGCTGCGCGAATAAATAACTGCAGCGACATCTATAAAAAAAGTCAGAAATACAGTGTTGTGCCCCCTGGCAAATATAAGTGCAAACTCGTACTCGAAAATCGGTGGTATTCTGTTGTTAATATTTTTGACCTGTTAGAGAGAGAAACTTCGCAACGAGAGAGAGAAACAATCTTAAACCATTTTTATTGCACCCTCGCGTTTCCTTTAAGTTCCCAAATCGGCTTACCTGCTCATCTGCAGGGAAATATAGAAAATTGACAAATATTTCATTTATACAATCCGCGTGAGAAATAATGTATTGGCATCCCATGAAACTAAAACATAAAACTCGTAAAATTGTACATATAAAGAATTATTAAATAATTTGGGTAATCATAAAAGCCTCTTTTGTGACCTCAAACATAGGTAAAATACTGAATGTAAGAAAAATACTTGAAAACAAATCCAGGGTCTCGAGCGGTTCTGTAAACAAAAATTACAGGACTTTTCTCAGCTTTACAGCACAAAAATTAATTTTTCCAGGTACCTTTCTGAAAATGTGTCATATGCGAAATTTCTCATACGCCCACAAAATCTGATTTTATGGTCAAAAACAGTCTTTTTGGTAATTTTTTATTTTACCATGGTAAAAAATCAATCGAAAATATTTTAAAGTTTCATATTCATCCAGCTTTACCGACAATTTGAAGATATTTTTTTCAATCCAATAATTTGTTGATGTTGGTATAATCAAAGTGTGTTCAATTCCGTGTCTCTATTTGAATAAAATTAGTTGAAATTTGACAGAGTTATCGCCTTTTAGGCTAATTTAAGTTTAATATTCAATTTTAAATAAAAAAGATCAAACTTCAATCAAAATGAGTTGAATTTTTAACGAAATAATTGATTTTTTTAGAAGACAGTTTAATACCTAACAAAGACGGAGAAGCTTTTTACAAAACACTTGAATTTTCTACAAAGCAATTGAATTTTCAACCCTAAAATATTAATTTTCTACCAAAAAGACAAACCTTCAACAAAATGATTTAATTTCCAATCAAAGAGAAGAATTTTCGATACCAATAATGAATCTTTATTTAAAACTCTTTTTTAACAAAGTAGTTCAAGTTTCAGCCCAGAAGTTAAATTATGTAACCAAAAAGAACAATTTTTAACAACTAAATATTTTTTAGTGAAGAAAGAAAATAATTTTCATCCAAATTTATGAACTTTTAAGTCAAAGGCGAATGTTTTTGCAAAGTAGTTGCATTTTCAATCCGAAGTTTTTCACCAAGAAAGAAGAAATTTCAATGAAAAAAGTAGTTTTCTACCAATATAGACGAAATTGTAACTAAAATAGATCAAGTTTCAAGAAAAAATGGGAAAACTAACAACTTCAGGTAGAAAATTAACTTAAAAGATAAAAAAAAAAGAATTTTCAACCAAATAGTTAAATTCTCAAGCAAACATTTACAGAAAAAAATATTTTATTACATATATTATTATGAATATCAAAATTGAAATTTACATATATTTAGAACATTGACATACTTCTTTTAAAAATTAAAAATGTCAACCTATTTTTTTGTAGAGAAAATCGCAAAATATTTTCTTTGCACAATACCCTGAATACGCATGAGAAATAAAACTAGTCAACATAAAGTGATGTTTACATTTACAAAATGAGATATGTCCGATTTCCAGAATAGTTTTTTGTGCTAAACTCGAATCAATTTCCCGTTTTTTCCCACACGTCAGCTTTTTCAGATATGTTGGAACAACGTTCTTATAGAAAAAAACCAATTATTCTTATGATGACTCTAACGGTATTCGCGAAAATCACAAGAAAACTTCGAAAAATAAGGTTTTATAGAAAACTTCATACTCAGAGAAATATTTTTAACAATGTTTATAGTGTCTCATTTATTAAAATGTCACAAATTCTATATCACATGATACAATCCAATTCAAAACTATGTTTCTACGTTTTCTTTGCTTTTTTTGAGAAATTATGTACAAATTTAAAATAAGTTCAATATCAATTTTTTTAAATTTTAAGTCCAAATTGAAGGCCTCTTGAATTATGACATCATTCGGTTTATCATGCGTAATTCTGAAATTCTTTATTTGAAAACTCATATGTTACTCTTTTTTTTGCATACATTTCTCTTTTTAAATACTCTAAATTTGAAAGTGGATCAACATTAGAGATTGAAGGGTTACAAATGATTTTTTTTAATTACCTTTCTAATTAGAAGTTAAAATATTTTAATTTCGAGTCGTCACAAATTGATAATTTTTCAATTCTTATTTATGCATTAAAAACTTTTTTTTTTTAAATATTTTTAATTATTCTCTCAAAATTGAGTTTTCAAATTAAAAAAATCATTTAATATTTTCACAGGAATCTTTAGAAAAAATTTTGTTATGTTGAAACCTTTCAAAATATCCTTAAAACATTATAGGGCCTATTTATTTCTTCCCAATAAAGTAATTAAAACTTTATTGCAAAGAAGGATGAATTTTAAACAGAAATGTAGTATTTGTTACTTAAAAAAACAGGATTTCAATTTTCAATCAAAAATATAACAGTTACATCATCCATTGAAAACAAGCTTAACTTTGTGCGTTTCTTATGAAATTCCTATGAAATTCTTTTGAAATTAGTGAATTTGAAATTCTTATCATATAAAAAAATTACAATCTAATATTAGAATTGATTAGATGAAATTTTCTGAAATAAAAAAGAAATAAAAAAATTAATTCGCCGTGATTTTCGCCAGTCTTGTGTTATTGTGATATTAAAATTATATCCGTTCAAAATTAAGAAAATTATTCAATCATCAAGGTTTTAATTTCAAATGCAGTCGAACTCGGATATACCGCCACCGGATATATCTCTACCGGGAATTGAGTCCGCGCCGCGGGTAGGGTTGTGCGGAGCTGCGCGGCGTGTGTGGGTTTCACGAAGGCATGACAAAACAGAAGCGTTTCGGTAAGGCTAAAGTCTAAAGCCAACTGAAGCCGATGAGCCTGATCAGCAGTGGGACTCCGGGGCCGTTCCGAAGTTGAAAATCGAATGTACCTCTTTTTTATCTCCACACGTTCGAAAAAGAGGTTTGTTCGAATTTCGACTTCGTAACGGCCCGGAGTCCCACAGCAGATTATCTCGTGCGATAGAGTGAGTCTGTTTTGGACATTGACAACAGAGCCATCTGACACGCGAATATATCTCGCGAAGTTATTGGAGCGATGTTCATGAAAAATAGCAGTGAATATCAATTAAATTTTATCAAAAATGTTATAATACGGATTGAAATTATCTATTTATTATGAGATTTCTTCCTAATATTTAATTGAAATTCAAATTTCTTCTGAACTGGTGGTGCTGGCGTAGGTACGCGACAGGTTCTACGATTCGACAAAGAAAACAAAGAAAGTCCCACTGTCGAGTTTTAGAATGCCAAACTGTCAAGTGTTGACGTGACAATGATTAAAACTATCTTTTTCATGTGAAAATAGTCCGGAAATAGAACCGGAAACGGTTCATACGCCCCTGACTATTTACGTTCGGAGTGGAGCTATATCCTGTTCGGAAAGGGTAGGTCAGGTCCAAGGACAGCCCCAAAATCGGCTTTGTATCCGAGTTCGACTGTCGTTAAATTGGATTTATTTTGGTTTAAATAGCATAAATTGAACTTTCAACCAAAAAGATAAACTTCAACAAAGTAGTTCAAACTTCTACAAAAAGGATAAATTTTCAATTAAAATTACGAATCTTCAACCAAAAAATAAATTTTTTGACCTCATACAAATTTCGAATAGCTATTAATTCTTTTTTCTTATTATTTGTTGTTAAGGTTGTGTAAATATAAGTTTTCTAAGATTCTTGAATCTTCAGGCAAAAGGGTTGATTATTAACGAAAAATGTAATAATTGCTATTTCAATAAAAAAAGGATTTTATTTTAAAACAGTCGAATTTGACAAACAAAAAAATAATTTTTAACAAGATAAATCAATTTTCAATAAAAAAAAGGAAATTTCTTTTCAACAAAAAATTTAATTTTCAAGCAAAAGGATTACTTTTCTAGCAGACTAAACGGGATTATGCGAGCCCCGTACATCTCTCTCTCTCTCTCTCTCTCTCTCTCTCTCTCTCTCTCTCTTAACTCGCATGAACATCGCTTGGAAATATGTAACTTATGAATAATAAGGAAAATAGATCATAGTGCCCAGATCTAATATTTGTGGGTGATTCTGGACCAATCTATTTAGATTATTAAATTTTCGAAAAAGAAAAAGAAACAATCCCAAAATTTTAATCTACTTCTGAAATTGTTATTATATAATGCATTCTTCTCACGAAAAAAGGGTTGGAATTAGCAGACACTTAATTTAAAGTTGAAAATTTCAACATGCATTAATTCTGATGCGAATGGGAAATCGATCATTCTCTTTGGAAACATAAAAGACTTCGAAGCACTTTACTTCCGTAAAGTACCACGATTATAAAGCATCGGATAGAAGTAAAAATTGCAATCTTCTGAGTGACCTGGCGCAAGCCAGATAAATCTCAAACTTTTTGCCCGTCCATACGTCGTGATTCGAATTCCGTCTAAACTTTGATGTGCAAATTCTCAATTTGTAAGTCGTCACGTCCCATCCGGTTTGTCGGGACTATACTTTTCTCGGCCGGTAACGGGAATAGGCCGCGGATATTGATCAAGTGGTCCATCAATAGGGTTTGTAATCCGGACGCTAAAATTAATCACTGTTAGACAGGAGGCAGGCCCGTAACGGGAACGGTTCCTCGTCACCACCCACCCCGGTTTAACGAGACTATATTTTTTTCGGCCTGGCAACGGGAGTGCCGTTGATTCCGTGTCTTATTCCACCTGGGTAAAACAAAATTAAAAAGTCTAGAAATCATTATTCTTACTCGAATTTCAAAACGATATAGAGTAATGATCTCGGAAGGCCCCGATTTACTTTTATGAAAACTAGACTCATTGTCTATCTTTTGTAGAGGTGAATCTGAAAATTGACGGGTATTTGAGTGTTTTGTGGCTCTCGCGAATACCTAAAGGACTAGAGTGGATCATAAATCCACGGAATAAAAAAAAAAAGGTTTCCCGCCCGCTCGTTCAGTCGGCAAGAAAAAATCAAGTAAACCAAGACCACCTTCGTTCTTCCTTTTGGTTCACAAAAATGTCCTACGTATGTGTGTGTCGAGTGAGCGGTATTTTTAAGAAAACAAGAAATTGGTGAGATGTATCCATTCAGTTTTGGGAGAATTTTGTATATGAAAATTATTGTTGATACCATCCGTTTCGCGAACTTCCTTTTCTAAAATCAAGGGACAACGACTCACGGTCGACAGTAGGGGTACCAACCCACGATAAAAATAAAACAGAAAAGACGAGTCTCTCGCCCTTCCTTTGGTTTCGGGGAAGCCTCCGCCCAACGTACAATTCAACATCATACATTTTATATGCTTTCTAAAAAATCCACGGAAGGTCAGGCAGCGATTTACTTTCAGGGGATTTTATGAGAACCAAAATTCGATTTTTGATCAGTCCGTATGTGACAAGATAAACAGATTACTTATTTTATATAAAATCATATTTTTAATATATTCTTATATTTACGAAAAATACACAGTATATCATTTATCTATATTTTCTTATATTCGCAACAAATATACAGATAAACTGTGTAATTTTCGTTACTCCTAGTTTACACGAAGCATGCAGTTGTCCAATTGTTTATTTATGCTGTCAGAGTCAACGTTATTCATTGATCTTACAATTTCCACTGTTATATAATACAGTTTACGATAATGAAAGAACTTGCCGTAAAGTGATTTACGCATTTGTGATTTTTCGAAGCACAAATGCATTAGCGATTGCTTTTCATTGTATGAGAAAATAAAACATTTATCCTTGCAAAAAATGTTTATACTGTTCAACTGTATATTTGTTGCAAATATAAGAAAATATCAAAAAAATGATTTCATATCAAATGAGCAATCTATTATTCTCTCTTCCTCCTATTGATGTATGTTACCATTTTATAAAATTTAATTGGTGGAAACCCAATTAAAAGCCCTGTTAGATAATTTGTTTTTATTTTTTTATTATTCTTGTGCCCCGGTTTTCAGTTTTTCATCTAATATCTATTATATATTTTTCCCCTATTGTGCAGCGAAGATCTCAGAATTTTGGCAATCTTCAAAAAAATGTTCAGGGGTAGAATAATGCCCTTATATTTATTTCTTTATAAGAAATCGTACTTTGTATGCCTTTTACTGGCGCCGAATATTTTTTTTCAATCGGACACAAAGTGATGGCAGGTTCCTGCATTCATCTCGCAAACGCCTTGGCATATTTTTCGCACGCAGGTATGGCTTTAAGGTTGCGAACCAGTGATGGTTTCGCATCTCCAAGAGCACCTATCACAAGGAAAATTACTTTTACCAAATATTTTGGGTACAGTCCCGAAGTCTTGGAGAACAATCTCAGGCCTTGAGTGTGCCACGGAGACTGCTGTCCGCAAATCGTAGTTCCAGAAAATTGGGCACTTCTTTTTTTTGGACAGTTGACTCTGTCTCCCTCGCAGCGTTCGGCAGGGCAGGATCGCGGCCAACACCGTAAGAACGACAAAGATGGTAATAAAGCTCTCTTAGGGTCGCATTATGTCTGTAGATATACGTCGTTCCTGCGTGGGTTGGACACCCCGAAAGTATATATTCTAGGTACTCAGCGTGTGCCTGACACGCTCCGCACCTATCGCTTGGAACTTCTTGACATAAAATGCGGTTGAGGTATGCCAAGGTGGAAATTACATCGTCCTGGCATGCGAAAATAAGACCCTTTGTACCTGAATTAAGTCCTGATTATCTGAGGAAAGCAAAAGTTTTCTCCTTCGACAAGGACTGTTTTCCTACATTTCTGTGAAAATTTCCGTACATTTTCTTGTCGAGTAGCTCTTGATGAAAATTTTCGAACTTCTGCTTTCGTCCCTTTGGCTTTCAGAAGTAAAGCATCTAGATGGAATAATGCACTTTCCTCACTTCTGATGTTGAAATTCAGGCTAAGGGTCTCGGCCGCTTGCTCCGCGGCTTTGTAAAGATTCAGAAGTCCGCGTCCGCCTTGACGGCGTGAAATGTATGATCGCGGAACTGACGAATTGATATGCAAGCTTTTATGCATATGCATGATC
>JAABKJ010014700.1:0-10062 GCA_011634705.1 Andricus grossulariae
AAACCCTGAAGTATGAGTTCAATTTTTCGAAAATCCAAAATTTTCCCATGTTAATTAAATGGGATTTTGAAGTGCCCGGTGTTAATATTCGAATTTCGAAAAAAAATTACGGATTTTCTTTTTCCGAAATGAAAAATGTGGGGGGTGGGGCTTTCCCTCTAGGGTGAAAAGCGTTTTTTGGACCACCCTAATGTGCATATTGTTCAATGTCTAACTATTTTACTATTTCAGTATGTACACTAGTTATCTCAAGTCTGAAAATGAGCATTTTGAAAAATGATTTTCAAACTCGAAGAAAATATTACCATTATGAATTGTAACTAACTTTGGAAGATTCTTGAAGGCGAACTTTCAAAAAAATATTTCAGTTTAAAATTATTTAGTTATCTAGAGGCTTACATGTTTCTGCTTTCTGTTCAGGCAAAAGTTGCAAATTATTGTTAAATTATAATGTTGTATGGATTATTCTATTTTTATTTGAAAAAATGTATTTAAGAAAAATAATATTTATAAAATTAACAATTGTGTAATTCCTGAAGAAAATGTTGTAAGTAAAAACATACCAAAAAGATTGGTAGATAATCCTTCAAATATTCAAATAAAGTAAGAAAAAAATAACCTGAAATATTTTTTTCTAAAGTTCACCTAATAATAGGAGTATTTTCCTCAAACATAAAAATTATTTGTAAGGATGCTTATTTTTGAACTTAAAATAACTAGTATACATCCTTATTTATTGCGTCCAATTTGAAGCCTGAAAAATTGAACAATTCTGGCCCTACAGACGTTTGGCCACAAATAATAAACTATGATAGAACTATGCCTTCAAAATTAAATTATTTTCAACCAAATGACAAACTTGTCTTGTAATGCTTCCTCATAGAGGGATGTTTGTAATGATCTGAATTTTCAAATGTACTTTTTTGACATATTTTGATATAATTCGACCCTAGGAGCTCGAAAATAAAGTTTTGAAAAAATGTCCGTATGTGTGTGTGTAACTTTTGTCTGTTCACCATATCTCAAAAAGTTAAAGAGCTAGGATCATGAAATTTGGATAAGGTGTAGCTCCGATTGATATCCAGGTCTGGTAGGATTTGGCGCTAGATCGACCATTTAGAGGTAGTTTTTTCTTGCGTTTAGAGATTTAAAAAGAAAAAGTTTATATTGTTTATATAAGAAAAACTTTTTTGATATTCAAAATACAACAATACGATATCTAGCTTCTTTATTCGCGTCTCTGAGGCGCATCGATCAACCTATTGTTGAAACTTGTATGACCTACCAGTATCGATTTATGAAGTTTCGAAAAATGGTTTATTCTGTTTATATACACGGAGAGAAAACTCTGGGGTTTAGCGCAAGAGAGTTCAAGGTATTAACGCATGGACTATTGATCAGGCGCATATCGCAGACGTCTCTTGCTTTATTTTCTAAGATTTCATGAGTTTTGAGCAAAACATGCCCTATTGCCCTAAACGCACAAACGCTTATGCGAAGATCCCACGAGTTAGTAGGTTAATAGCAGGCTCCGCTATGCTCTAACACCGTGAACTTCACAGAGCGAAATTTCCAAGAGCCTCCACGCATTTTTTCCATAACTCTCCTTGCAATTTGCCTTTAGGCCACGCCTTCTGCCCGTTGACATGTTCGCACCACTAAATGTTCGCAGGCAAATCGCAAGGAGTCTCACCGAAAAAGTCCGTGGAGGCTCTTGGAAATTTCGCTCGGCTAAGTTCACGGTATTAGAGCACAGCAGCGCTTGCTATTCACCCAAGTAACTCTTGGTATTTTCGCATGTGAGCTATGCTTATTTTCCGTGGTGTTGCATCGTGCGATTAATAGAAGCAAACATTAATGTATTCCAAGAGAAATGCTTGCTGTTAAAGCGTGACAAATGTTCACGCGCCAATGCCTAGATTTTTTTCTCCGTGTATACATATGTCACATTATATTTTTCAGTGGCAATTATGTTTCACAATCACGTCCAACCAACAGCTGGCGCTTAACCATTAAATTTCTGCTCTGATTTAAATGACCAGAAATTATGAGGATATATTGTGGATAGAAACGAATAAGAATACTACATTTTTGAATGGATTTAAATGGATAGAAATTAAAACGATATATCGTGAATAGAAATGGATAAGGATATTTAAATGCGATATGGATAGAATCATTCATGGAAAGCGTTAGGTAATTTGACAAGAAGGAATAGTCAGGGATAGAAAAATATAGGCATTTGTGATTAACAGGTTATACAGTTTACCGCGGAAAAGTTGCATATCACTTTTCTATTTTTGCTTTTCAAGTAAAAATAAAAATTCCAAAATCTTGGAAAAGTAAATTAAACAAAATTTATAAATGATGAAGTGATGTGAAATTTATTAATGAACAAAATCGCAGGCCTCAATCATTACCATCAGCTGATCATTTTCAATATTCAAACTTGGTTTTCAATTTTTTCACGGTAAATTAACATTTTTTTCATACAACATGAATTGAGTGACAGCTAGCAGTTTTCAGTGATAATTATATTTTACAATCACTTACTCGTTTACAATTTTATAATTTTCCTTTTCTATCCACTAGTTAGTACAAAAATTTTTTATCTTTTTCAATCCCTTTATTGCTATCTAATTGAATCTTTTTCTATCTTCTTAAAATATCAGTCACCCCTATCCTGTCGGATCCCAGTCTTTCTATCGACATGAATCCTACGCTTATTCACGTCTATTCTTTTATACCCGTTAGGCAATCTAAAATTCTGTCTATCTTGTCTTATCCCTATTTTCTTATCTAATTGAATCTTTTTTTTTATTTTTTCAGAAATATAAGATAGCCCTAGCCTTCTGAATCCCAGTCGCTCTATCCAAACAAATCCTCCACTTATCAACCTCTATCATTTTCCATCCATTCGGCAATCCCAAATTTTGTCTATCTTTTTCAATCCCTGTCTTTCTATCCAAGTGAATTCATTTCTATCTTTTCTGAAATATAAGACAGTCCTATCTTCTTGAATTCCAGTCTTTTTATCTATATAAATCCTCTCTTCATTCATTTATATTTTTTTCCATCCATTATACAATCCCAAATTTCGTTTATCTTTTTTAATCCCTTCCGCTTTCTATCAAATTAAATCTTATTTCAACTCTAATTCAGCCCTAACCTCCGAATGTTGACTATCTTCTTGAAACCCTATCTTCATATCTAATGGAATCTTTTCCTATCTTGTCTCAAATATGAGTTAGCTATATCCTTGCGAATCCCAGTCTTTCTATTCAAATGTATCCGAAGTAATGGTGAATGCGAAAAATATTTTAAGTCGCTCGCACCTAGTTTTGGAGAGATGTTGAACGACATACTTGGATTTTCAACTAAAAAAGATACATTTTTAACCAAAAATTAAATAGTTTGATTTTCAGTAATAAAATAATAATTTTGAACCAAAAAGAGGAGTTTTAATTAAATAGTTCAGTTTTTCACGAAAGAAAGACATTTTCAACTGGAAAAGATAATGTAAAAAAAATGTAACACTTAAATATTTATTTAAAAAATAATCATTTTCAATGAAATCGGTGAATTTTCAATCTTTTTTAAACAAGAAGAAGAAAATGCCACAAGAAAAACGAATTTTCAAAAAATAAATCAAGATTTTGAACTAAAAAATATCAATTTTTAACCATAAATGGAATGGTTGAATATTCATGTAATTAATTTTCAACAAAAAAACTACTTTTCACTAAAATAGATGAATTATCAACCAAACTAATTTTCAAATAATAAGAATAATAAAAAAATCATTTTGCTATTGAAAATGGAATACTGCAATTTTTACATAATTAATTTTCAACAGAAAAGAAATATTTTTCACCAAAATAGTTAAATTATCAACAATAACAGCATTAATTTTCAAGCAAGAAGAATCATTTTCTACCTAAAATATGATTTTTTGACCAAAATAAAAATTAAGTTCTTTAACTGAAAATTTTAGTAGATACTCAAGTTTTCAGTTTGAAAAATTAATTTTTAGTTAAAAAGAAACAAACAAATATTTAACCAAAGAAATAATTTTTCAACCAAAAAGATAAATTTTTAAACAAAAAGATGAGTTTTCAAAGAGAAGATTAATTTGTAACGAGAAAGGTTCATTTTCAACGAAAAGAGACAAGTTTTTATTAAAATAGATGAGTTTTCAACCAAATGATTGATTTTTTAACTAAAAAAGATCAATTTTTGATCAAAAATGGAATAGTTCAATTTTCATTTAATTACTTTTCAACAGAAAAAAAAACTAATTTTCATCAAAATAGTTAAATTATCAACAAAATTAATTTTCAAACAGGAAGAATAATTTTCTACCATAAAGATGAATGGTCAACTAAAAAAATACATGTTTTAACTAAAAATTTTATTATTTAATTAATTTTTGAGTTTGAAAAATTCATTCTTATCCAAAAAGAAACAAACAAATTTTCAACCAAAGAAATCATTTTTCAACCAAAAAGATGAAATTTCAACAAAAAAAATTAATTTCTAACCAAAAAGATTCATTTTTAAGAAAGAGAGATGAATTTTTAATGAAATACATGAATTTTCAAGCAAATGGTTGATTTTTCAAATAAACGAGAACCCCCTAACCTCCTTCAACAAATTCCATCCGATTCTTGTAGGATTTTTTGCTTTTATTTCGAGTCCGTTGACAAAAATTAGTGAGCAGATTCAGTTTTTGAGTAAATCTGACTCAGTAGGTGAAAAGCCGCGTTTTCAAAACATAGTGGCTTTCCAAAAGTGTCAAAAACGTTGTTTTCTTTGTGACCTTTACATCCAGATTTACTCAGAAAATGCGACAAGGTGAAATTCGCCGAATTCGTAATTTACGTAAAATTAATGTATAATAATCATTGTGTACTACTGTAAAAAAGTGTATCTGTTTTAATGTTGAAAAAATAGTATTCTCTGATAATTCGGCTGTTCGAAAGAAATTGTTCGTGATACTTTGCGAAACTCTTTTCTGTAAAATCCACGTAATTTTACTTCATTATTTTTAATTTCTATCAATAATAAGTTCAAATTAAGTTATTGCTCAGATAATACTTTGATCTCACACTGTCCGATATGCTTTTTGTCTTCATAAAATTCCAGTTGATTCTTGCATGTTTCATATTATTCTAAAGGACAAAAAAATCCAAAAGTATTGTTAATCAATGAAAGTCAAAAACAGTGAACAATTTCATTGAAATCCGTGCAATTTTTGTAAAGAATGTAAAACTATGAGGCTTATCGATAGTACGTCAGTATTGTTAACGTCTATCAATAATAAGTTAGAATAAAAGTATTACTTAGATTATATTTTGATTCCACATTGTCCGATATGATTTTTGTCTTTAGAAAAATTCCAGGTGATTCTTATAGTTTTTTTGCGTAGAATACGCATTAGTTGACCTAAATGCTCTAGCAGATCAAGTTTTTCAGTACGTCTGGGCAAAAAACCGCATTTTTGAGACTTGATGGGTTTCCCCGAATGCCAAAGACGAATTTTTTGAAACTTTTTTATTCAGATTTACTCAAACATGCGACGTGCTAGACCATTTTTGTGAACGAATTTCTAATTTCTATGTACTTAACAAATTCTATAAGAATCATTTGGAATTTAGTAGAAGACTAAAACAATATCGGAGAGTATTATCAGCCATGTGACCAAATTCACAATATTATGTAATATTAATACATGGCACTAATAAATATTTAAGTACTTTAATGTTTGTAGTTGATTTCCTTCATAAATTATTGTAAATCCGACCTCTATAAATATTCAGAAAAAAAAAAGTGATTGTAAAATATAATTATCACTGAAATGTGCTACCTGTCACTCAATTCATGTTGTATGAAAAAAATGTTAATTTACCGTGAACAAAATGTTAATTTACCGGGAAATGATTTAAAAACAAGTTCAATTGAAAATGATCAGCTTATTGTAATGATTAAGGCCTGCGCTTTCGTTCATTAATAAATTTCACATCACTTTACCATTTATAAATTTTGTTTAATTTACTATTCCAAGATTTTGGCATTTTTATTTTTACTTGAAAAGCAAAAATAGAAAAGTGGTATGCAACTTTTCCACGGTAAACTGTTTAACCTGTTATTCACAAATGCCTATATTTTTCCATCCCTGACTATCCCTTCTTGTCAAATTACGTAGCGCTTTCCATAAATGATTCTATCCGCCATATTCATACAGATAAGTCGTTTTCTATCCATGTTAGTCCGTCAAATATTTATAAATCTTATCCCATTCTATACCCACTTAATTTATAGATTCTATTCCTTTGAATCCATATCGCATTTAAATATCCTTATCCATTTCTATTCACGATATATCGTTTTAATTTATATCCATTTGAATCCACTCAAAAATGTAGTATTCTTATTCGTTTCTATCCACGATATATCCTCATAATTTCTGGTCACTTAAGTCAGAGCAGAAATTTAATGGTTGAGCGCCAGCTGTTGGTTCAACGTGATTGTGAAACATAATTGCCGCTGAAAAATATAATTTGACATATGTATATAGAAGTAGAAATATTGAAAAAATTAGGTGATGCTAAATCCTTCTTATGTTTAACGTGAGGGAATATACTAGATGAAAGTGGTGACAAAAGTCAAAACGACTGCTTCAAGATAAAATTTTTATTTTTATCTGGAATCAGTCGTTTTGTCGTTGGTCACCACTTTCATCATGTATAGAATTAGCATATTTTTGTGTGGTGATTATGTTTCACAGTTACTTAAAACCAGCAGCTAGTGCTCAACCATTAAATTTCTGCTCTGATTTAAATGACTAGAAACTAAATGATAGAAACGGATAAGAGTACTACATTTTTCAGTGGATTCAAATGTATAGAAATTAAAACAATATATCGTGAATAGAAATGGATAAGGATATTTAAATGCCATATGGATTCAAAGGGATAGAATCTATAAATAAAGTAGGTATAGAAAGGGATAAGATTTATAAATATTTGACGGATTAACATGGATAGAAAACAACTTATCTTTATGAATATGGCGGATAGAATAATTTATGGAAAGCGATAAGTAATTTGACAAGAAGAGATAGTCAGAGATAGAAAAATATAGGCATTTGTGAATAAGAGGTTATACAGTTTACCGTGGAAAAGTTGCATACCACTTTTCTATTTTTGCTTTTCAAGTAAAAATAAAAATTCCAAAATCTTGGAAAAATAAATTAAACAAAATTTATAAATGGTGAAGTGATGTGAAATGTATTAATAAACAAAATCGCAAGCCTCAATCATTACAATAAGCTGATCATTTTCAATAATTAAACTTGGTTTTCACTGTTTTCACGGTAAATGAACATTTTTTTCATAAAACATGAATTGAGTGACAGGTAGCACTTTTCAGTAATAATTATGTTTTGCAATCACTTACTCTTTTCCTAAATATTTATAGAGGTCGGGTTAACAACCATTTATGAAGGAAATCAAATACAAACATCAAAGTACTTAAATATTTATTAGTACCATGTATTAATATTAGTTATATGTATTAATATTAGTTTTAGTCTTTTACACAATTTCAAATGATTCTTATAGAATTTGTTAAGTACATAGAAATTAGAAATTCGTTCACAAAAATGGTCTAGCACGTCGCATGTTTGAGTAAATCTGAATAAAAAAGTTTCAAAAAATTCGTCTTTGGCATTCGGGGAAACCCATCAAGTCTCAAAAATGTCGTTTTTTGTACAGACGTACTCAAAAACTTGATCTGCTAGATCATTTTGGTCAACTAATGCGTATTCTACGAAAAAGAACACTATAAGAATCACCTGGAATTTTGCTAAAGACAACAATCATATCGGACAATGTGAAATTAAAATATAATCTAAGTATTGCTTTTATTTTAACTAATTATTGATAAACGTTAACAATACTGACGTAATATCCATAAGCCTCATAGTTTTACATTCTTTGCAAAAGTTGCACGGATTTCAAAGAAATTGTTCACTGTTTTTAACTTTCATTGATTAACAATACTTTTAGATTTTTTGTACTTTAAAATAATATGAAACATGCAAGATTCCCCTGGAATTCTTTGAAGACAAAAAGCATATCGGACAGAGTGAGATCAAAGTATTATCTGAGAAATAATTTAATTTGAACTTATTATTGATAGAAATTAAAAATACTGAAGTAAAATCACGTGGATTTTAGAGAAAAGCGTTTCGCTAAGTATCACGAACAATTTCTTTCGAACAATCGAATTATCAGAGAATACTTTTTTTCAACATTAAAGCAGACACACTTTTTTACAGTAGTACACGATGATTCTTATACATTATTTTTTCGTACATTACGAATCCGGCGAACTTCACCTCATCACATTTTCTGAGTAAATCTGGATGTAAAGGTTACAAAGAAAACAACGTTTTTGACACTTTTGGAAAGCCATTATGTTTTGAAAACGCGGCTTTTCACCTACTGAGCCAGATTTACTCAAAAACTGAATCTGCTCACTAATTTCTGTCAACGGACTAGTAAGAAAAGCAAAAAATCCTACAAGAACCGGATGGAATTTTTTAAAGATAAAAATCATATCTGAATGAGATCAAAATATTATCTAAGTATTACTTTTATTTTAACTTATTATTATTGATAGACGGTAACAATAGCAGAACAATTGCAAGAATCACCAGGAATTTTTTGAAGACAAAAATCATGCTGGACAGTGAGATCAAATCATTATCTGAGAAATACTTTTATTTTATCTTATTATTGATAGATATTAAAAACACTCTAGTAAAATTATGCGGATTTTCACAAAAAAAAAAAACGTTCTTAAAAGTATGACGAACAATTTGTTTGAACCTGCCGAATTATCAAAGTATGTAATGCTTTTTTGACCTTTAACAGAGATACATTTTTTTACCTTTCTTTTCTTTTCAACCTTTGCAAGGTCTCGCCAATTACTTTTACACTACTTTAACAGACTTTCTATCCTTATTATTTATACGCCTAAAACCAAGCTTTCAGCACCTTCTGTCACATCTGGTCTTTCCTATTGTGATGAAGGAGTCACTATTAACGTTCGCCTTTAAAATAATTAACAAAGGATCACAGGGGTGGCAACAAAATTTTTTTTCGAAATTCCCTGACTCTTCCCAAAATGCTTTCAAAACAGTGGAAATAGGCTGCTTTTTCACGAAAATAGGAGAATACTTTCTTTTCAATAACACTAATTATCTGGTTAATGTTAATCTGTTTCATTTTGAAATTAACTTTCTTGTTGGAAATTGATCTGTTTTTCAGAAAAAAATTTATTTTTGGCTCGAGAATTCAATAATTTGTAGAAGTTTGAAATACTTGGTTGAAAATTGATGTATTTTTTTTTAAATTCGCTTTTTTTGGTAGAAAATCAATTTTTTGTTTAAAAATGCAACTGTTTGGTTCAAGCTTAATTTGTTTTAGGTAAGGATTCAATTATTTTGTTGACAATTCATTGTTGTTGGTTAAATAGAACCGTTTTTCATTTTAAGTTAAATTATTTTCTTCTTGATATGTCAACTATGACATTTCTCGTTGAAAATTAATCTTTTTATCTTTTCTCGCTTGAAAGTTTAACTACTTTCTTAAATTGAATTTTTTTGTTGAAGGTACGTAATTTTAGTTTAAAGTTCGCTTTTTTAATACACTTTTTTGTTGAAAATGTATATCATTGGGTTGAAAATTCGTATTTTGGGCTCGAAAATTAAACCATTTGGTAGAAAATTTAATTATTTTGTTGAGAATTTATGTATTTTGTTCAAAATTCGCCTTTTTCGGTAGAAAATCAATTTTTTGGGAAAAATGCAAATGCTAGGTTGAAAAATACACTTATTGGTTGAAAGTTCTACTGTTTTCTTAAAAGTAAATTGTTTGAATGCAAATTTATAATTTTACTAGAAAATTTGTTTCTTGATGATAAATTTGAATTTAAAGCTTTTTCGGGTTTCAATCGTGTGCAAAACTACGAAACTTGCCGACGTTTCGTGAACAT
>JAABKJ010014701.1:0-10062 GCA_011634705.1 Andricus grossulariae
CGAATTATGCGGTTACGTCACCAGTATCACGCAGTGCCACCCACAATAGGCCTCTCTCGGATGGAGGCCATGGTTCAATTGGATATGAAGCTCTTTATCGTCAAGAAGAAGAGCAACATCCTTCAGTGAACATACCGCCCGTTCCAGCAAGACCACCTTCACAGATAGCCGATAATGCCAATATGAGAAGCAGGAGATCTATACACCAAAAAGTCTTTCTCAGGATGGACAAATTATCTGAAGCTAATAATGCTCTCCTCGATTTTCTCCTTGAAGATGTTAATCTCTGGAATCTGAATTGTGTAGTTTACGAGAAAACGGATTCCATGCTTAGCGACAATAGAAGTAACGATACTTCAGTACGCCTGAGTGAGACTCGCGAGCGTATTGCACAGGTTCAGTTTAAAATTGAAACGGCGAGACAGCATGCATCAAATATTCAGTGCGTGATTAGCTACATAACATTGAGTGAAAAATTTACTCCAAAAGTTAGAGCACTTGCTCGAAACTTAAGAGAAGCAAATCACATGCTGTAGAAGTATAAACTGTTGACCATCAAGCAGCACTGGACACAAAAAAATAAGATCTTTTTCAAAAACGAAACAGCGGCTTGAACGACGAGTGAAATGGATTGAGGAAACTTTTACCTTTTCTACTTATCCTTCCCGTCTCTTTAACAAAACGTCACGTGCCGTGACAAATCCGCCCAGCTGAGACGAGATACAAGTCTTCTGGGAGAAAGCATATGGAGACACTTTTCAGCTAAATGAAGACGCTTCAGATATATCACTCTTTCGTAACTTTTGCGAAGGCAAAGGTTCCCGTCAGTGGAAGGACGCACGGTATTGATCCCTAAGACCGGATATTCGTCAACTCCACAGATCCACAGCCCCATAGCTTGTTTGAACACCAGCTACAAGCTATTCACTGGTATCATCGAAGAGAGTATATTAACATCTATCGAGCTAGTATCGAGTGCAATAGTTGAAGAAGGTGGATGCAAGAGAAGGCTGGCTGGTTGCAGGAAGAACCTGTTGATAGACAGGTGTATTACCCAAGACTCGATCAGGCATCAACGCAATCTGTACATGGCTTGGATTGACTACCGTAAGGCATTCGATAACACGAACCATAAGCTACTTATTAAGCTTCTTGAGTGCCTGGAGGTGCATCCCAAAATAGTGAGATGCATAAAAGACCTTATGTTCTTGTGGCGAACAAGATTTGTCATAACATCTGACAAAGGACAAATGACTACCAGCTATATCACATATAAGAGGGGGGTCTTTCAAGGGGACTCCCTAAGTCCGATACTTTTCTGCATTTTCCTATTGCCTCTATCTATTATGCTCCGAGGCAAAAGCTCTGGATACCTATGTGGCCCGCCAAACAGAAGAGAATATAAGGTCAACCACCTTTTACACATGGACGACCTTAAACTCTTTACTTTCTCAAAAGAGCATCTTAACATCCCTGTGGAGGCGGTAAATAGATACTATGAAGCGATTAGCATTAGCTTCGGACTGAACAAGTGTGCCTGCGTCCATTCAAACCAAGGAAGGCTAGAAAATGCAACATCGCATGGCGATCAGAATGTTCAACTTATAGACGGAAATACCATTTAACATATTGATGATGGAGAAACATATAAATATCTTATAATACCGCAAGCGAAAACCCAAAATGTGCGTGTACTAAAAACGGCCCTCAAAAAAAAAAGTGTCGCCAAATTCTCAGAAAAATGTGTGCTTTTGAATTATCTGAAAAGAATAAGATCCAGGCAACCAATATGCTGGCCGTTACTATACTTCTCTACACGTCTGGTGCAGTAAAATGGAACCTCGATGAGTGAAAGCAACTTGACCGATGCACGCGCAAGATGATGACGATCAATCGAAGTCACCATCCTAGATCTTCCGTACCTCCAATATACCTCCCTCGAGGTGAAGGGGGTAGAGGCTTGTTAAGCTTGGAGTGTCTTGATCGAAGGACGGTTCTGGCTACAGCCAGCTCAGTTCTCAATAGTGCAGATTCTCTCATACGACTCGCAAATCAACATGAAGTCGTCAAAGTTGCGCCGTTTCTATACTAGCCTAGCATGACTAACACCTTTGGTGCTCAAAAGTCGTGTACAGGTAGCACAGCATACGCTTCTACTAAGAGAACATACTGACAAGTCACTTTATGGTAACTTGGGCGGCATTATACGTAGAGAAGAGCTCTCGATAGGTCTGTCCAACATGTTCCGCAAGTCTGCTGCATTGAGATCCGAGACTAAGGGATTTCTTTTCGACTGTCAAGACGGCGTTACAGAAACCTGAGCACGTCTTTCCATACGCCCAGGGGAAACTCAAGTCAGTTGTGGAGTATGATCAGTGTAAAATCTACTGGAATTTCCCTTCCTCCACCACTCAACGTATCAGTGATACGAAGCTTGATATTGCCCTCCGAGATCTGAAGACCAAGATCATTTACGTGATTGAATTCTCAGCATCAGCTAATGGTAATATCACGGCAAAGGAGAAAGAAAAAAGGGCGAAATATCAAGCACTTCTTTTCGAGCTGAACGTGCTGCACCAAAGGCTACAAAGTTTATCTTGTATTTCTTATAACCGGCTGTCTTAGAGGTATGAAAGCTTTATTTCCTAGCCAACTCGAAAAAATTCCAGCTTGCCAGCGTCAGGCTCATTCCACAGCGAAATGGACGCAAAAGGCTGTTTTTCTGCGATCACTTCATTTGGTCCATAAAAACTGTTCCACATAACATTCTACGAAGATTGGTAGCTCTAAAAAGTATCAAGAGGTGAAACCTTCATCTCCAACTGTCCCTTCTGCCACGTGAGTCATCCGCAGCTAGAGGCCTGACACCAAGGAACAGTTTTGAAGGATGTTGTCTCGCGTAAATTTCCCACTCTTGCTTACCCTCTAGGACAGATGGTGCAGAACTGGATGACGTACACGTTCTAGTTACGTCAGGATTGTTTGCTTCAAGGAAACATGATTGAAGCTTACGGAGCCTACAACTCCTCACATATGAAAATTGTTCAAAAAATTATGTTCGTAAATAATAATAAAGTATTCCCTCTCTTTAATTAAAAATTGAGCAAAAGGGGAACAATTTTGGAAAAAACTGATCGGAATATAGATCTGAATGGGTGAACTAGAGAGGGTGCATCGCGAGGTGTAGCTACCCTGGGGAACTGAACGACTCTAGTGAGTGGGACTTAAACAAAAAAGCGATCTTTCCAGGAGGTAATGGCAAAGCCTCCTAGAATATCGAGGGCGCGAGTTCTCATGCTCCCAAGCTACGATGTGATCGCTGAATCAAGGGCTAAATGGCACCACGGTGAACAAATCCTTGAACATTCCGGCCGGCCTACCTCGGTAGAGGTGGACAGGCCATGGTCTCAAGGAAGGTGCCCTTACGGGGACTTTGGGACACTAGGTCGAATCTCATAGTACGTAGACCCGCCCCCTGCGAGCAGGGCTCTGCAGGGGTTGTTTGTGATTTCCCTAGGATCTCGTGAGACCATTGAATGAGACACGAAAAACAAAAACAATGAGGGGCCCGTTCCAAGACCCTCTTCTAACCTACAGCTAGTAGTGAAAGGCTCCTTAGGGTGCGGTCCACCACGAGCGATGCGAACTTCTGAAGTCTTTGCGGCTCTGGATTACCAAACCCATCTAGAAGCCCTGAATTAGCTGCATCGAGAATTCTTTTGGTTATTTCCATTAGCCTGGAGGCATAAGATAAAACGTTTTTGCTTTCCCACATGTGCGTTGCCCCAAGTTCTTCCTAATTTGACTGTACTGTTTATATTTCTTTAACATTTAAAAAACCAAAAAAATATGACCGCTGTACAGAAACATTCTTATGAGTACTCAAATTGTCTTTCAATTTGTTTTGAAAGACGTTCCTCAAAGCACCTGAGACTTTGACGATTACGTTCTCATTGCGACACTCGTCCTTCGCGCTTGATAAATAGGTTACACAGACGTTTGCCATTTGACAATAAATAATAATGATTTATTTTTTGAGTCCTTAGAGCTAAACAGCCCTCCAAAGAACAAGTGATACATGTACTAAAACTTAAAGCTATGTACAAACTCTGATAGAAGTAAGATTACAGTTATGGTTACATAATATTATATACAGTGAAGTTATACATAAAATTAAAAAGAAAATTGGCTGCTATTGCAAACACTGTTCAAAAAATGCAGTTATATAAACGTCGCATAAAAGATTTTCCCTAACTATCAATTTGTGATTTCAAGTGTAGGATTGTCTATATTGAGCAAATAATTAAAAAATAGTTTTCTGAAGTGAAAAATGGAAGTATCTTTTCAGCTCACAGATCCTATGTATAGGAACTGTGAGGAGCATTTTTCTTTCACGCAGCCTAGACTGAGCGAGTTGTTTGTTATCTCTGATTACAAAAAGATATGAAAGATACTGTGGCGTTTGACTGTGGAACAGATTAAAAAGTAAGTTACCTATAAAAAATTGTCTTCTCTTGGTCACATGCAGAAATCCAGCCCCTAAGCGATATGGAGTTATGTGTTTATATTTCGACAATGCATAAATGAATCAAATACATGCATTTAGTGCTCGCTCGAGTTTTAGATGCGGTTCCGCCGTAATGTCATCGTATAGAATACTCCCATAATCGAAATACGGGAGAATTAGGCTCTTTACCAGAAAATTCCTCGTAGCAGTGGGAAGGAATTCCATGTTTCTTTTAAGTTGTTGCAAGAACGTGAAAGCCGCTTTCAAAATTTCAAGTACTTGCTTACTCTGGGAGAGGGTGTGGTTGAGCATATGGCCCAACTCTCTTACAAATTCAAGAAATTCAATGTTAAGGACATCAATTTGGAGTCAAAGGAAGGTCCTCACAGTCTCTAAGAACGGAAAGGGAGTCGGACCGGTAATAATTGCTTCAGTCTTGGCCAGATTCAGTGCAAGCCCATAATTCTGTGCCTATTGTACTGCTAAGTCGGTGTCCTTCTGGATCAATTACATCATACTTTCAAGGGAGGCGATTGGGCCCGAAAGATACAATTTGAAATGTTTCGCGTACTTACGGTATTTGCAGTAGTTGAGTTCGCCACCTGAGACCAATGTGTACAAATTAATGAGAAGTAGTGCCCAAATAGAGCCCTGTGGGGCACCACTCTTAATCCTAGCCCATTCAGACCGTTCGCCTTTCCTATTGACTACTTGTAGGTATCTATTCGTTAAGTATGATTGACTGAATCAAAAGCTTTGGAGAAATCAAATAATACCACTATCGTGAACTACCTCCTATGAATAGTCATTTTAAACTCAGTGTTCACCTTTAGAGAAGCCCTTACTGTGCTGTGTTTCGCGCGAAAGGCCGATTGCAAAGGATCAGTCAAACTGATTAGTATCAAGATACGTTGTACACTGCATATGGACTATCTTTTCCAATGGTTTTGTTACTGCGCATAAAATTGAAATCGGTCTAAAATCTATGTGGGAGATTGGACTAGCAATCTTAGGAATTGGGCGAATAACCGCTTTTTTCCAAACATTCGGGAAAATCTCTACTTATAGAAAATAGTTGTAAATATGAAGTAGTATTGGGAAAATTACAGGAAGAGCAAGTCAAATCATTTTGATGGAAATCCCATCAGATCCGAGGGCATTTGCTTTGATTTCCATTAACTTCTCCAGAAAAACCTCAGGTGATATGACTGAGAAAAAGAAATCAGTATCGTTGATGTATGAGCGTAGAGGATTGACAGAAGCTGGTAATAGGTGATTACAAGGCAGCAAAGATATAAGAACTTTAAGTTGTTCAGTGGAAGGAAAATAATTAACAGCCGATTCGTGCTTAGGCGGCATAAGATATAATCTTCTGAACAAGTGCCAAATATTTTCGTTGTTATTTATGTTTTTATAGCGTTATAATTGTGCTCATTGGACAAATCTCTTATTTTTGTTTGCACTAGGGTTCCTTAGTTCTCGGAATCCAGCATGAATAACAGGGGTTTTTGTTCTCTTAGCTAGGCGACGCGTATTATCCCGTTTCTTAATGAGGTTTTTTATTTCAGTCCTGATCAAAGATGCAGATTTTTCATATTTATGAGCAACATGTAGGGGCGCAAACCTATGAAACGCTGAAATTAAATAGGAGCAAAGAAGAATAATTTCGCTATTAATATTCACCATGCGAAGAAGCTTTTTCCAATCGTAGGTCATTGAGTGCTCGTAACACATTACCTCATTTACCTTAGAAACATTTCGTGTTTGATTTTAAGACTCATTTAATGGGTAATCACAAGTGTATTTGTAATCAACACCCGAGGCTTCAATGAACAGAAATTCGTCAGTAGGTTAACTAGCACACGCGCTGACTCCCTCCACGATTCCACTAGGTCTGTCATGCACATATGAGACAACCCCGCCCCCTCTCCGCTCATCTCTGTCCCTACAAAATAGCACATAATTGTCAAGGACAAACAAACTTGGGACGGGGGGGGGGGTCGACCAGGCTTTAAGCATGTCTCTTAAACAGCGATAATATGGTAATCACGAGCGTTGAAAAAGAGCTGAAATTCGTGATAGTGTGCCAAGTGAGATTAAGTATTTACATGGCCGATTCTTGAACTTCTTGATAGGCGAAACATGATTCTAGATGAGGCAGGACAGTTAAGATATTTAAGTCCTACCGAATTCACACGAAAATCAAGCCAGTGAAGTAGATAAACTTCAGCAAGGAAAAAACTGATCAGTCTAGACTCAGCGTTTACAGAAGAAGTAAAGCAAATAGAACTAAGATGGACACATTTGAAAAATGCATTATGAATAACCAAATATCAGTTAATTTAATTCTTATCATAAAAGATTTGTTCGTGACCTTAAGAAAAAAAATTTACAAGTAGATGTTTTGACAAGTTCGGCAAAGTAACTGATAAGCTGTATGTGGTAAATAAGTATGTATGTGAGGTATATATACACGTACAGATCTACATGTTATCTGTAAATCAACTTCACTGAACAGACTAAAATTAAAAGAAAATTCATAACCATACATAAAAGGAATGATGAATACTAAGTTATTGATGGTAAAGGTAATTGATGTTAGCCAAAAATACTCTTGGTTAAGACAGAAGACCCTTCCCCCTGCACTCCATAGGTAATTAATCTTCTCCTGCCGTCAAAATTTGAGGGCTGCGCTATATATGAACCGATTTATTTTTGTTAGAGAGTCTCTGATGAAGAGTGCCTGATCATTACTTCATTCTGATAATTTGGTAGAGAGTCGCCTCTTTTTGCATTTCTCGATTATGCTAGCGCATGATGATTGCTGGTTCAAGTTGAATTTCACGATAGGCGGGAGCGAAGCATGCAGAGCTTTATCAGCCGAAGGTCCAAGTGTGAAAATATTTGAGATGCACGCTTTTTCGAAAGGCACCTCCAAGATCGCTGCTATTTGGCAAAAGGTACTTCTCAGATCCTCCGATTCTTTAACTGGTAAGACTTGGATCTGTAGAGTCGTATTAAGAGAGTCTTGTTCCAGGATATGGCACTTTTGAGTCGAGGACACCACTTGAGTCTTCAGAAGCTAATTCTCCCTTTCCACGGATTCCACAGAGCCTTGAAGATCGATAATATCAGTGACATTCGTAGATGTAGTTTCCTTCAACACAGTTGTGAGTGAGGAATTTGGTTTGATGTCCTCTTTTATTCCCTTGATTGACCCATCAAGAGATTGATTGAAGGCCATTTGCCTCGATCTAGAAGCATCAAGCTTAGTAGAGGTTTGATTAAATTCAACTTCTTGTTCTTTGCTATGGCCATGAGAATCGCAGTTTCAAGAGCATAGTCCAAAGTAGCTGTAGACGCTCCGGCGTTGTTTTCTCCAACAGATGATTCAGATGATTGTCTGGACCAAGAACTATCATTCTTGATGGTCAAGGTGCTTTTAAAACTACACCAATATTTCTGCTTATTATTAATATCATTAGCATCTTTAACAAAAAACTTTCAAAATAACGTTATTTCTGACTAAGAAGGTAGACGCTAAGCACTCCAACACAAACTTAGACACCAAACACAGTTCATCAAACCTCAATTATGTTTTGAGATTACCAGGTCATGCAATTGAATACTTATAAATATACTAATGTACTTGATTATTAATTATTCAGAACATTTAATGTTGAAACTTACGGATCTCTCAAGACTAAAAATTGCACAATTTTTAAAATGATCTATCTTTTATAAATTTTGTTACAATCGAAAATTTCATTCTGATAGTTATGAACTATGATTTATAGATAGTAAAATGTTAATTTAAATTTCCTTATATACGAGAAAACTAGTTTTTTTCTGTTTTTCGAACATTTTTAAAATCTTGAAGTGCACATTTGACGTGAGCACAAGCAGCTATATTGTTAAATAACAGGCGAAATGGTATTTTCACAATAAATGAAAAATAACTATTCTTCTATAGTTTCATCTTGATCCTGGAATGTGACTTTCACTTCAAAATTTGACACTTTCGAGGTTTTTCATATTTTTCAAGATTATTCAAGCCTCTTAGAAAGAAAACCGAAATTTTTCTCCTAATGTAACGATTTGATTTTCAAGATTTTCGTCATTAATGAACAGTGACTGAAGAACCTTCATTCGTTCAAAATTAAAGTGCTCGGTTGTTTGGCTAAACATTTATATTCTCGAGTTAAAAATTCAACTATTTCGTTGGAAATTTCTGTATCTTGTTGAAACTTTGTCCTTTGTGGTAGAATATTAATCTTTTTGGTGGCTAATTTACCTTTTTCCTTGAAAACTTCATTTCTTTTGCTGAAAATTTAACTATGAGGTTGAAAGTTCATTCAAAAATTCAAACGTTGGTTGGAAATTCACGTTTTTTTCAGGTTAATTTTTTTGGTGGAAAATTAATCTTTTTGATCAAAAATTGTTGTTTTGTTCGAAAATCAGTTTCCTTTAAATGAAGATTAATTTTTTCAACTAAAAATACAACTATTCCTTTTCTTTCGAAAAATGCATCTTTTTCTATAATCTTTTAATCTTGTTACTTGAAAATTCATCTATTGGGAAGAAAATTGGACTGTTTCATTGACAATTAATCTATGTTGTTACATGTTTTTTATTTTGTAGAAATTTCATCTTTTTGTTTGAAAATTCGACCATTTGGTTTGAAATTATTTTTTTATATGAAGATTGTTCATTTTAGTTAAATTATTATTTTACTTTCGTTTGAAAATGTACCTATTTTGTTGCAAATTCATTTTTTTGTTTTTGTAAAAAATTAATTTTTGAACTGAAAATTGCTTGAATTGAATTTGTAGAATTTTGTTTGTAGAAAATAAATCGAATTCCTACCCCTTTCCAACTTCTCATGGGGGTGGAAAGGCATTCCTGTGAATTCTAGCAGAAATAATGTTATGCACAATAACAAAAATAACACTGGTTTACAAAAAAAAAAGAGGTTGGGACTATTTGACAAGACCACTTCATCCTTATGTATTCTGACGCTCTAAATAAGAATCCAAGGCCTATTCACCTCCATCACGTCAGGTTCAAGGTCATTTCAAGGTCAAATACAGGAAAAGCAGTGCAATAAACTTGAAAAACCTTCAACATATGTTTTCAGGGTCGCTGAATCGAAATCCGAGGTCCATCCACCTTCACCGCTTCAGGTTCAAGGTAATTTCAAGGTCAAATACAGGAAAAGCCATGCAATAAACTTCAAAAACCTTCTACATATGTTTTTAGGGTCGCTAAAACAAAATCCGAGTTCCATTCACCTCCACCGCTTCAGGTTCAAGGTCATTTCAAGGTCAAACACAGGAAAAGCCATGCAATAAACTTCAAAAACCTTTTACATATGTTTTTGGGGTCGCTGAATCGAAATCCGAAGTCCATTTACCTCCACCGTGTCAGGTTTAAGGACATTCCAAGGTCAAAGATAGAAAAATCCGTGCAATAAACTTTAACAACCGTTTTGGGGTTGCTGAATCTCGCTTGCTGGAGTTCACCAGCGACACATCTTTTGGATTCAATTTGCTAAA
>JAABKJ010014702.1:0-10062 GCA_011634705.1 Andricus grossulariae
TTGTTCAGTTGATGCAAGCGTCTTTTGGTCTTTTGATCCATCGTCGGTTTGAGCCTTCGATTTGAATCAGCCAAAGCACTCGCAGCACCATAAACTGGGCAATTGATGGTCCAGAGGTCGGACTCTTGCGAGATTTCTCCACGAAGAAAGGCATCCATTTTGGAAAGCCTGTGCAAGCTAAAGTCACAGAATCGTTTCAACACGAAATATGTTGTTTTTCAACGGATTTTAGACGACGCATATTTCACCGATTTGATGAAAGAATTTTGTTGACAAGGTTATGAGTATTTGAATTTAAAAAATTTAAAACGTGGATTACCAAAAAATTGTTAACATTTTCGTTAAAAGTGTAATATTTTTAAAGTGGGTAAACCTGGAAGTACCACCATGCCCAAACAATGTATAACCTATGCCAGAATTTAGGGCTCATTTAATACCCAAATGCCAAATTTTGGGCCCTGCATTTAAAAAAAAATGGATCGCACTGCCAGCTTTACGTAAAGCTAGCAGTACCATTGATTTTAGGGTCGTTAGAGAGCCTAAAATGAGCCCTTTATTCTGATGTACTCACTTTTTTAATTACTCCATATTTATCTTTCAGGGTAGTTTTTCTGTGATAGGGGTTGTTTTCTAAAAATTGCGCCGGGGGTCATTCAAGATCCCTAAATGAGCCCTCAATACCTGTGAAAGAAAAAAGTTGATTTAACAAATATTTCTATCATGGTTCTGCTAGCTTTAGGTAAAGCTGGCAGTACCATGCATTTTTTAAAGAAAATGCAGAATGTCAAAGTCCTTCACGGGGTGGTTTTCGAGTTTCCGGGGTGATTTTTTAAAAAGCTTTTGATGTTTTCGGACAACTGAAAAATATTTCAAACTGATGCAATACTTTTTCTTGCGCTTTGTGAGTACTTTTGGGTAAGGGGTAGTTTTCGAATGTAAAGGGATGGTTGTGAGAAATTGATTTTGGGGTCGTTGAAGAGCCTAAAATAAGCCCTTAATTCTGATGTACTCACTTTTTTGATTAGTGCCTATTTATTTTTCAGAGTAGTTTTTCTGAGTTGGGGTTGTTTTTGAAAAATTGCGCCGAGGGTCATTTAAGGGCCCTGAATGAGCCCTCAATTCCTGTGAAAGAAAAGACTTGATTTAAAAAATATTTCTACCATGGTACTGCTAGCTTTAGGTAAAGCTGGCAGTACCATGCATTTTTTTTTTTTAATGCATGGCCCAAAATTTGGCTTTTGGGTATTAAATGAACCCTTATTTCTGGCATAGGGCATACACTGTTTGTGCATGGCCCAAGAAAATCAAAAACGGCTAATATACTTCATTCTCAGTTTAATGTCAGATTCCTTCACGGGGTGATTTTCGAGCTTAAGGGGTGGTTTTTGGAATAGTTTTAGATGTTTTTGGACAACTAAGAAATGTTTGAAACTGATGCAATACTTTTTCCTGCACTTTGTCGGTACTTTTGGGTAAAGGTAAGTTTTCAAATGTTAAGGGATGGTTTTAGAAAATTGATTTTGGGGTCGTTGGAGAGCCTAAAATGAGCCCTTAATTCTGATGTACTCACTTTTTTGATAAGTGAATATTTATTTTTCAGGGTAGTTTTTCTGTGATAAAGGTTGTTTTTGAAAAATTGCGCCGGGGGTATTAAATGAGCCCTTAATTCTGGCATAGGTTATACATTGTTTGGGCATGGTGGTACTGCCAGGTTTACTCACCTATATTTTTTTACCTACGGCGATGGTCAATTCCGCACTGGGTTCCTGAGGGAGGTTCTTCCACTACACGGCTTTCCCTCACTCAACCGAGCTGCTGTCGTCGATCCTAGTCAGCGGGAGTCCTTTGTACATAATGAGCACTAAAATTCCGAGTATAACATTTTTTTAATTTAGCACTTGGTAATTTAAAAATAAAATATTCGAAATCTGCGAATTATAACGATTCCAACGATATGTTATTTGACTTGAAAAGTTTAAAATCAAAGAATGTTCAAGTGTATAGGAAATTTTATGGAAAATTTTTTAGTATACATATTTTACTCAAATCCACTGCAGTAGCTTTAATTCATAGGTACAATATTTTACATAATTTGGGAGACTTCGGAATCTAAAATTTGGCCAGATTTGAAAACTTATTAGCTAACGTCATGAATATGGTTTATTTCTCAAACAATCGCATTTCTAAAAATTATCCTTGAAAATAATTTTGGATGAAATAAAAAAACGAGTTTTAAAATAACTTGTGGAAGGCAATTCTTAACCGATTTTGGATTTATTTATTTCTTTGAAAAAAATTAAGCATTTAGTTTCGAAGAGATTGATGTGGCCCGATTTTTTAATATTAGTTTGTTTAAACATTTATGGCAATGCAAATAGCGAAAAATAGTCGATTTTTTCGTTTTCATTTTATTTCCGTGGACAATTTTTTCCTATGTTCAGAATCGCAGGACTGGTTGCGCAGTATTTGAAAGCAAAAAAATTACCATCTGGTAAAGGTAATTGTTATAAATAAATTAAATTAACATTCTGCATGATGGATTTTTCGTCTTTAAAGTACATTTTTGATTTAAAATTACTTTCCTTTATTAACAAAATGATACTTGTTCATATGAATTTGTCATTCGATATTTTTCAATAATTTTATAAACAAATGCCGAGTGTGGATATTTAAAGGCAGGGAGAAATAGTCTTTTCTCCTAATTTTGTTGAAATTGTGTTGTTCATGTTGTTGAACGATGAAAATTTTTACTATGGTATTTTTTATGAATTTCGTAAACAAATTATATAAACAAATGCCCAGTTTATACATTTGAATTGCGGAAATAAATCTCTTTTTATTTCGATTTTCCTTAACTAATGTCATCATTGATGTTTAGTTATGAAAACTTTTCATATTTTAAAATAATTTTCGAACTAATTCTGTAAACAAATGCCGAATATATACGCTCGAAGTGATTTTTTCTTGTCAAAATTTTGCGTTGAATTTTCAACCAAAAAGGATTACATTTTAACAAAATTGTTGAATTTTTAACCAAAAAGTTGCATTTCTATCTAAGAAAGATGCAATTTCTATTGAAATGTGTGGATTTTTAAATTAAAAACGAAAAATTTTGAAAAGAATAGTTGAATTTTCATGCAAGAAAGATTTCTTCTCCAGAGGACGTAGATTACTTTTTGACAAAATTATTGAATTTTCAACCAAATAGTTGAATTTTTAACTGAAGAAGATCAATTTTCCATTTAAAATTAAACACGTACATTTTTAGTTAAAAATTTAATTCTGAAAAAAACGAGTTTTCAACAAAATAAATTAATTTTCAAGAAAAAAATAGAGATTATTCTACAAAATAGTTCATTTGCAACCAAAGGAGATGAATTCTCAACGAAAATTGTAATATTATATATATTAACCAAAAAAGATTTTAATTTTAATAAAAAACATTTGAATTCAACAAAAAAAGACAAATTTTCAACCAAGAAATTGAATCCTTAACCGAAAAGACGAATTTTCAACATAAAAGTTGACTTTCAAACCAAAAAGGATACTTTCTAACAAAATTGTTTAATTTTCAACAAACTAGATTACTTTTAAATTAAATATTTTAGTTTTAAAACAAAAACACGAATTTTTAACCAAGAAGCTTAATTTTTCAGAGAAAAAGATTTGCCTTAAAACCTTTAAATGTTTTAATAAAATACATAAATTTTCAAACAAAGGGTTGAATTTTCACATATTTTCAATTGTTTCAAAATATATATAATATTAATGTTATTGAAAAATATCGAATGACAAATTCATATGATCAAGTATCATTATGTTAATAAAACAAAGTAATTTTAACTCAAAAATGTACTTTAAAGACGAAAATCCATAATGTAGACTGTTAATTTAATTTCTTTATAACAATTAACTTAACCAGATAATAATTTTTTTGCTTTCAAACACCTCTGCGCATACAGTCCAGCGATGATGAACATATGAAAAAATTGTCCACGGAAATAAAATACAAACGAAAAAATCGACTTAATAAGTTTTCAAACCTGGCCAAATTTTAGATTGCGAAGTTTCCCAAATTATGTAAAATATTTTACCTATGAATTAAAGCTACTGCAGTGGATTTGAGTAAAATATGTATACTACAAAATTTTCCATAAAATTTCCTATACACTAGAACATTCTTTGATTTTAATCTTTTTAAGTCAAATAACGTATCATTGGAATCGTTATAATTCGCAGATTTCGAATATTTTATTTGTAAATTACCAAGTGCTAAATTAAAAAAATGTTATGCTCTGCATTTTAGTGCTCATTATGTACAAAGGACTCCCGCCGACTAGGATCGACGACAGCAATTCGGTTGAGTGAGGGGAAGCCGTGTAGTGGGGGAACCTCACTCAGGTACCCAGTGCGGAATTGTCCATCGCCCCAAATTTATATTGTTCAAAGATTCCAAAAAAATCTCTTATTTGAAAATTATATTATTGTTAAACAAATATTTTCATAATAATTTCTGCACACGTAAAAGGTTTTTAACATCAATATGTTTTTAAATATAGAAAACCCATGCGATCCAAAAGAAAAAAGTTTCAGACTGATAGAGAATATAAATTACAACTAGAGCGGGAAAGACTCAGAGAATATCGACAAAGAGTAAAGCAAGATCCAGAGAAAAGTGAACTACAGAGGATAAGAAGTCAAGAACGTTACTTAAGGCAGAAAGAAAATAAAAGAATTGAAAAATTGAAAAATCTGAAATTGAAATTGAAAAATCAAAATAGCAAGCTTAATGATGAGTTGACATCAGATGAAGTAAGTCGCCGGCGAAAACAATCGAAAATTAATGCTAAAAAGTGCAGGGAGAGAAAGATACAGCTCAAAGAATCTTCTGTGATTGATGAAGATTCTCTGCCGGTCAAGGAAGAGGAAAAACTCTATGGAAATAGAAATTGGAGGTAAAATTAATAAAATTAAAAGAAGGCAGCAAAGCATGTCCTTGCCGGTAAATAATCCCTACTGAAATTAAAAGGGCAAAATGCTGCCCTTTCCCTCTTTTTTAAAAAAGAATTCCTATTTTTTCTCCTTTTTTTATAGAAACTTGCCTTTTTTCTTGCATTTTTGCTTAAATGTGAACTGAATTGGTTGAAGCCAAGAAGAAAATTCAACTACTTTTGGTTGAAAGTTAATTATTTTTAATTGAATACTCTACTTTTATATTTTTTGTTTAAAACGCATCAGTTTCGGTTAAAAATGTTGTTATTTTGTTGACGATTCAATAATTTTCTTAAAAAGTCATTCTATTTGTTGAAAATTCATTTTTGGTAGAAAATTTATCTAGAAAATTCCACAATTTAGTTGATTTTTTTTCTTTCTTCACTGTAAAATCTTTCTTAGTTGTAAATTTGACTTTTCGGTTTGTAAATTAATTTCTTTTGGATAAAAATGCAATTGCTTAGTTGAAAAAAATGTTTTGTTTGAGGATTCAACTACTTTGTTACAAATTGGAATTTATAAGGAAGAACCTTATTTTTTCCTTATAAATTCCAATTTTTTGTTTCCCAGACGTTAAATTCAGAATATTTACATCCCGAAATTATTTTCATATTTTGTTACAAAAATCGTATTTGAGTTGAACTCAACTGTTTTTGATTTAAAATTAAAATCATTTTTAGTCCAAGTATTAACTATTAGATTTTTCGTCAAGAATTCATCTTTATTGACTGAAAATACAACCACCTGGTTCAAAGTTGAACTACATTGTTAAAAATGTATTTTTCGTTGTTGTTCAAGATTTATTTTATTGGTTGATAATTTAACTATATTGTTGAAAATTAATTTTTTCAATAAAAAATTCAACTGTTTGGTTGAAAATTCATGTATTTTAATGAAAATTTATAAATGTTATCAACAATTTCAAATTTGTGAGTGATTCAAGAAATGCTGCCCTTTTCCCTCTTTTTTAAAAAAAATTCCTCTTTTCTCTCCTGTTTTTACAGAAACTTCCCTTTTTTCTCGCATTTTCGCTTCAATGCGAATTGAATTAGTAAAAGCCAATCAGAAAATTCAACTAATTTGTGGTTGAATGTTTATTATTTTTAATTGAAAATTCTATTATTATATTTTTACCTCAGAATTCATCACTTTTGGTTGAAAATTTTATTATTTTGTTAACAATTCAATAATTTTGTTAAAGTTATTCTTTTTTTTGGAAATTCAACTATTTTGTTAAAAATTTATAATTGTGTATTGAAAATTCATCGTTTGTTAGAAAAGTTATCTTTTTTGGTTGAGACTTAATTCTTAATTCATCTCTTTTGGTTAAAAATTTGATTAATTTGTTCAAAATTTCACTATGTAGTTGAAAATGAACTTTATTCCAATTTCTTGGTTGAGAAAAAATCTGTTTTGGTTGAGAATTTAATTATTTTGTAATAAAAGTCGTGTTTGAGTTAAATTGAACTGTTTTTGAATTAAAATTACATTTTTCTTTAGTTTTGAATAATTAACTATTACATTTTTTGTTGAGAATTAATCTTTATTGACTGAAAATACAACCACCTGAAACTACTTTGTTAAAAATGTATTTTTTGTTGTTGTTGAAGATTCATCTCACTGGTTGATAATTTAACTATATTGTTGAAAATTAATTTGTTCAGTAAAAAATTCAACTATTTGGTTTAAAATGCATTCATTTTGATGAAAATTTATATGTTTCGGTAGAAAATTAATATTCTTGGTTGTGAATTTTTTGTTGGTTAAAAGTTGAATCAATTTGTTAAAAATTCACTTTTTTGTTGAAGATTCAAACTTTCAGATGAAAATTCATGTAATTCGTTAAAAATTTGTCTTTTTTAGTATAAAATTAATTTTTATACATTCAATTTTTAAACTGAAAAATAAATTATTTCATTTTTGATTGAGAATTGAATTTTTTAATAACAAGTTCAACGATTTGATAGAAAATTGATTAATTTTTATAAAAGTTCGTCTTTTTTGGTAGAAAATTAATATTTATTGTTGAAAATTCATCTTTTTTGGTTGTGAATTTATCGTTTTGATTGATAGTTGAATCAATTTGTTAAAATAATGTACTTTTTGATTGAAGATTCAAAATTTTAGTTGAAAATTCATGTAATTTGTTTAAATTTGACATTCTTGGTAGATAATTAATCTTTTTAGGTTGAAAGTTAATTTTTTTAACTGAAAATTAAAGGATTCAATTTTTGGTCAAGAATTAAAATTTGTTTAGTAAACATTTTTACTATTTAGTGGAAAAATGATGTATTTTGATGAAAATTCGTCTTTTTGGTTGCAAATTAATTTTCTTGGTTGAGATTTTTTTTGTTATTGAAAATTTAACTACTTATTTGAAAGTCGAGTTGAAAGTTAAATCAATTTCTTAAAAATTTACTTTTCGGTTGAAGATTCAAACTTTTAGTTGATAATTCACGTAATTTGTTGATGATTTGTCTTTTTTTTATAGAAAATTAATATTCTTGGTTGAAAATGATCTTTTTTGTTGAAAATTCATATTTTTGGGTTAAAATTTCCACTATTTTTGTAGATAATTAATCTATTTGGTTGAAAATTATTCGGATTTATTTAAAGATTTAAATACAGTGAAAGTTATATTTTTTGGTGGAGAATTAATTTTTCTGGTTGGAAATTCATCTATATATTTTGTTGAAAATGCAACCATTTGGATGAAAATTCATATTTTTTGGTAGAAAATTAATGTAGTACTTCGTGAATTGAAGCTTCTTGGTTGAGAATTCATATTTTTTCAACCAAAGAGGTGAATCTTTAAAAAATTAATTTTTAATGAAATTGTTCAACTTTTGACCAAAAAAGATGAATTTTTAACCAAATAGTTAAATTTTCAACCAGAAAGATAAATTTTCCATCAATAAGATTTATTTTCTATCAAAAACTATGAATTTTCAACTCGAAAATATGAGTTTTTGAGAAAAAAGTTAATTTTATACCAAATAGTTAAAGTTTTTACCAAAGATGATGAATTTTCAAGAAAGAAGATTAATTTGCTACGAAAAAAACGAATTTTTAACCAAACAGTTGCATTAACATCCAAATAGTTGAACTTTTAACCAAACTGTAAAATTTACAAATGACAAAAGATGAATTTTGAATCCAAAAAGACGAATTCATTACAAAACAGTAGATATTTCTAATAAAAAAAAATTATTTTGAAAAAATAGTTTAATTTTCAAACTATAAAGATGCATTTTTAACCAAATGATCGAATTTTCAACCAAAAAAAGTTTCATTTTGATCCAAATACTTGAATTTTCATTTGGTTGACTCTTCAACCAAATAGATGAATTTTCAGTAAAGAAAGATGCATCTTAAACCAAATAGTGGAATTATTAACTAAAAAAAAAAGATTGTTTTAACCCAAAAATAGAACCGACAAATTTTCATTTTGAAAAATTAATTTTCAATAAAAAAACGAATTTTCAACAAGTTGAATTCAACGAAAAAGACGAATTTTTAACCAAATAGTTGAATCCTCAACCATAAAGATACATTTTCAAGAAGCAAGATTAACTTTTTAACAAAAAATACTGAAAAACGGTGGGATTTTTAACCCAAAAATTAACAAAAAAGTTAATTTTCTATCAAAAAAATTATATTTTCATAAAAATAGCTTAATTTGTAACCAAATAGTTGAATTTTTAACAAAAAATATGTGAATTTTCAACAGGTTTCAAGCCAAAAATATGGATTTTTTACAAAAAATTACACCTGGAAAAATCTAGAAATATCTGGAAAATCTGGAATTTTCCGGTTTTTTTTTAAGTCCGTGAAAATTGTCGATCGTGCTAAAGATAAATTTATAATAATAATAATAATAATATAATTTTCTACCAAAAAAGACAAATTTTTAACAAAATGCATACAGTTTCAGTCAAATAATTGAATTTTTAACCAAAAAGAATTATTTTCCACTAAAAAAGACAAATTTTCCAAAAAATACATGAATTTTCAATAAAAAATGGAATAGTTATATTTTCAGCGTATAAAATTAATTTTCAACAAAAACCAAAATATTTTCTATAAAATAATTGAATTTTCAACAACAACAAAAATGAATTGTTAACAAAGTAGTTCCACTTTCAAAAGAATAACTGAATTTTCAACCAAAAAAGATGAATTCTCAACGAAAAGTGTAGTAGTTGTTAATTCAACCAAAAAAAGATTTTAATTTTAAATTAAAAATTGTATTTTCAAACAAAAAGAGGTGAATTTTTAAACCAAAAAGACGAATTTTCAACAAAATATATAAATTTTCAATAAAAAATGGAAACGTTGAATTTCCAGCTAAAAACTTTATATTTTAACCAAAAAATAATAATTTCTTACAAAATAGTTAAATTTTTTTTTACAAGGTTGTTCCACTTTTAACAGAATAATTGAATTTTCGACCAAAAAAGGTGAATTCTCAACGAAAAATGTAGTAGTTGATAATCCAACCTAAAAAGACTTTAATTTTAAATAAAAAGTTGCATTTTTAACCAAAAGATATGAATTTTTAAAACAAAAAGATGAATTTTTGAAACAAAAAAGAACGAATTTTCAACAAAACTGTTGAAATTTTCAACCAAGAAATATTTTTCAATTAAAAAGAAAAAAAATCAACAAAATGCATAAATTTTAAACGATATAATTGAATTTTAAACTAAAGAAGATAAATTTTCTACCAAATTATTGAATTTTCAACTAAAAATGTTAATTTTCTGCAAAAATTGATTTTTTTAACCAAAAGATGATATTTCTACGAAAAGATATAAATTTTTAAACCAAAAATGCGATTTTTTAACTAAGAAATTTATGATTCAAGAAGAAGAGAATTGAGCTAAATTGTTGAATTTTAAAGCCATAAAGAGGAATTTTCTACAAGAAAGTTAACTTTTAGACAAATAGTTGAATTTATAATCCAAAAAGACGAATTTGATACAAAGCATTTGAATTTTCAACTCAAAAATATTAATTTTCAACAATGAAGTTATTTTTCAACCTAATAGTTTAATTTTCTATCAAATT
>JAABKJ010014704.1:0-10061 GCA_011634705.1 Andricus grossulariae
TTGCAAAAAATATTATATTGATTGTTACGTAACGCTGCCAATTGATCCTCCCCCCCCCTGTCACATCCTTGTCACAGTTTGTCTGACCCCCCCCCCCCCAAAGCGTTTCGTAATTTATGGACACTCCTTTAGTGCAGAATAGAGGGAAGAGAATAGCGAATTATTCTCTTCTCTCTATTAATGGAAGGCTACACTTCACTCATGCGCAGCACTGCTCCGCGCCCTCGCTGGGAGCTCTGGTCAAGACCCAGGAAGTGGTGCTCTCCCCACTCCAAGCTTTAGGCCCGCAGGGGCTTACGAAGGCAGGATGCTTATAACTTCATTATAAAATTCCGGTTGAAAATCCAATTTAGATGTTTGATTTTTTAAAATAAATTCAAATAGTAAGTAATTTTCACTAACTGAAATCCTTCTTTATGATAAAAAAAAATATTCGTGGAGGTCTGTCTTGATGTTGATAGGCCAGACAAGGACTTGGTGCTTGTTCTGCGTAGAGCACGTGTGATGATCAATATTGACAGGACTCCCTCTCTCTTGCTTGTGTTGATGGAATAAAAACGGAAATACGACGAATAAATAAAAAATGATTATTAAATAAAAGTTCCAGCTTGATTTGATTTATGAATTTTCAAACTGCGAATCCTTCAATGTGAATCTTCACTTATGCAGTTTAAAAGCTAAATTATCCTAAGGAAAGTTCATTTTTCTTTTATCTTTAATACGTATGTCGCATTTCAAACAAACTTCATGAACCTATGTACGTTCTATAACTCTCTTTTTCACTTTAGGCATTATTTCAATTTACATTTTGATTAGTTTGGATAAACCATCCAAACTTGTTTGCCTGAGGGGCGCCAGGTAGTTTTCTACAAAAATACCAAAAGTCAAGTACCATTTTTCCTTTCAAACTTGAAACTATAAACTAGATTATAATTAAGAGGATTACTTTGTTTTAGGATTAAAATAAATAGACTAAGTCAATGCCTGCTAGCTTGCTCGATAGAGTGGGGCTTAGGAACAACGCTGGTGTGAGGGCAAGTCATGAATCAACTCAAATTTCCATGAGATCATTATAATTTGGTCGAAAATAGCAAATAATATAATACAAGCAAAATATTGGTGAGAATTGTCACCGCAATTCAAATAAAATAAGAATAAAAGTACATTATTTTAAGCCCGAGTCAAGAATGTTAATAATATTGAGTGACCTGCGGCCCCGTTTATTGATGGATCAACAGAATTTCCATTTTTATATGTCGCCTGGCGATGTAATAGACTTTAACCAGGCACGCAGCCAGTTATTCGCCATCTTAAATTACTACACAAAATGGCGTGGTATCAAACGCCCACAATTACCGCGGCGTGGTCAGAGTGACCACTCCGATTTTAGTTAAATTCTAGACATCGCGATTTTCCAACGATACTCAAAAAGAAGAAAGAAACACTAAAGCTAATCTGCGAACCCCCAAAGTTAACAGTTGCACGTAAGGTCGAGACAATTACCGAGCCTCCCGCAGATGCCTACCATTTGGGCATTTTCACGACAATTTTTATTTTATGCAAGTCGAACTGAGCAAATTGAGGAAAGAATTATTGACCTGAGAGTCTCCTTCGTTCCCTCCAGGAATCTCGACCTCCAGTCGAGCTCCAGTCAGTGACGCGCCACCAGACATCACCGCGATGACCCGATTTCTCTGCAGAGTCCCTTAGCTTTCGGTCCGCTAGTCATGCCCGCCGATGTTGTTCACAAACTGTCAAAAGTTGCCTCCACCGTAGAGTCGATGTTCTGGTTTCCCTGGCATTCTTGTATGAAAGGGACTCCCATCCAGACATTTTTGCTGGGGAATTTCGATGAGTCCTCGTCCGTGAAGTGGCCATGCCATCCCTGTGGGTGAAACTGGTGCTGGTGTCGCCGTCTCAAAGTAAAAGCGTGGGTGGCGGACCGCCCCATGCCAGCTTGCAGGATAAGAAGAATATGTCAACAAACAAAATAGCAGAACTGAGTATTTAAAATTATAAATAATAAAATCTGAACTTCGGTGTCTGGCTCAGGACTCACAGAAGGACTAATTACAACTTTGAACAACACTAATTGAATTCTAACTTATGTGATCTATTTATTCCATTTTAATCTGGTTAATATTTAGCACTTCGGACATCAGGTGGTCTAATTTCCAGGTCTTAGCCCTGCTTGAGAAGTCCGATTTGATTAGCAAGTGTCAAATTTTATTAATTAAATGGAAATTGTCGATGTTACCCAATTCGAGAATGGTAAGCAGGTTCACTTATTTCCCACCTTTCGGAGCTTCGGTTTTCAGTTTCCGTGTCTGAGCCCGGTTAAGAGAAAATATTTGCTCCGGCAAGTCACAATCCAATCGTCCCCATTATGAGTTTGGGTAAGTCAGAATTCTATTCTGGTGAAATGAACTAACGTTCTAGCGAGTAATAAAAGCAAAATTATAAGCCTGAGGTCATTTTCCTGGATATTGTTGTTCAAAATGATGCGCAAGGCGGTGACTCTCTTCGCAAGGGCCTCGGTTGATTCAATTCCAGCTAGTCCGGTTATGGTTCTGAGAAATCCTTTCACCTGCTGGGTTGGATCGCAAGTGAAGTCTCGATCGTGCCATTTCGAAAGAGTGGTTCCATGTATGTTCGGTTCCGCGTATGTTCGGTTCCGCTGGTCTCCCTACTCTTGGGGTCTGGTTGCGCACGCGTTCATTGATTTTCCGCTTGCCTTACTGACCTATATCTCTTGAACTTGAATTTTGTGTTATTATCTCTCTATTTCTTATCGCTGTCGCTCTTCTTCTCCTCGTGCACAGCTGATGACGCGGATTTATTGATTTTTGGCTAGTCAGCA
This sequence comes from Andricus grossulariae, assembly GCA_011634705.1. NCBI lineage: Eukaryota > Metazoa > Arthropoda > Insecta > Hymenoptera > Cynipidae > Andricus > Andricus grossulariae. Next base: position 2,861 of record JAABKJ010014704.1, read on the forward strand.
AACTTATATTTGCTCTCAATTGTGTGCTTATATTGGCCGGCGCGGTGACGGTATGAACCGTCTCAAGCTCATCAATAATTTTCGAGCAAATATTAACATTCAGTTCACTAGTAATTCTAGTTATTTGCTAAACTTGAAAGCTTCATTCCTGCTTGGTACCTAAGTCTCGTGATTCTCCCAGTTTTTTTAAATATTAATGTTACTAAATTAATTACGGCTGGCATGTGGCAGCGAGGGAGAAATGTGTTGTCACTTTGAATTTATGAAATGAAGATGATGTGAAAAATAATCGATATTTAAAAAATATATAATTTTAGAGATGGTAAAAATGTCATACTTCAGACCAAAAAGAATTCATTTATTGGATCCTTTATTCCAATTCATGGACGTTTCGAAAACATATAGTTTTCTTCATCAGGATAAAGTTATTAAAAAGAGAAGTTCATAAACATCATCATCAAGTATAAACAGTCTACTCGATAAGGTCTACTCGAATTTCTTCTCATTTACTTTAATTATAATTAGACTTGAGTCAATCCAACCACGATCCGAGTTCCAACCCGCGAGTCAACTCACACATGCCACATAAAAAAATGATTAGTTTTGAAAACTTAGCCCAGATGTAGACTCCGGAAGCTACGACCACGATCCTTCTCTCCGAAAGAGCAATCCTGATGCAACCGAAAGTGTATGTCGACCGACTTGTCACTTATCAGAACACCAGAACACGATCGAGTCGGGAAAATCACTTCACTATAATCCAAAAGGAAAAGTACGAGTAGCTGTTCATAGATCACCTATCACTTCACTTCGCAACGATCGAGAGAGGCAAAATCACGATCCACTGTTCAAGCATCACTTATTTTTAAGTTGAGTATGCTTTACGTTAGAGTATGCATCACGCCTTTTGAATTCACGTGTCTGATCTCGAACCGATTATCAATATCACCTCTCAAAATGCAGCGCGTCTAGCAGTGTTTCAGAAAGAGGTCACAAGTACTCAGCACGAAAGTCGGAATAGAACTGACAAAGAGAAAGCTGGATACCACCCAGTTAAGCAGATAGAGCAACCACAATAACAACAATACTACCGCTTCTCGCTCGCTGTCACAAGGTCTCCAGCGACAAATAATAAGAAAACTGACCGCGCGGAACAATAACGTCACAGACAGCAGAAGAGAATGCTAACCAAAGACTAATTTACCGAATGGGTCCTCGTTTCGATTGCGGTCTCCGTTCCGCGGAACCATTCATTCCTTCTTCTTCGATGGTTGCGCATACAGTTATTGATTTTTCTTTGGATTTAGACTGATTTCACGTAATTAATTGGTTATTGCTTTTATTTTACCCTCTTGGTACTAAAATTTGTACAGAGTCATTAAATAACGAAGTAGTCATAGCTTTCTCCCGTTGCGAATTTATTTAATAAGGATTTTAAATATTGCACATATTATGAACTGCTTTAACTAGAAGTCATAGTTACGGAATTTCAATTTGTGAAAGTAAGTGGGTTGAATATTACGAAAAAAGTTGCTCTTAATTAATTTTTTGAACAATCGGTTTCATTCGAATGAATGCATTCATTACAATCAAGTTCTTATACTCGAATAGCTTGTAGGTAGTCGATATATCTTTATTGTTTAAATTATTATGGCACATCTCGAGCCAATATAGTTTACTTTTTTTCCAACGAAAAAACCGTCAAAATTCTCAAGTGAGGTTCTAATAATTGAGCCATATAATTGAGTCATATAAATTGATGAAGATTGATCTCATTTATAGAGATACAAGTTACTTTGGTCATGCGTTCAATAGACATATGTTTATTTAGTCAAAAAAAAGCTTAAAATAAACCGACGTTTCACAATCCATCTTTGGGTCTTTCTCAAGGTAAGATTACAAATGAATCTGGCACATCGTCGTTGACACGAAACACAATAAATTATGAGCGGTAATTGTACGAATCCATTTTAAGTTATATGTAGGCGTCCTCTTTTGCAAATAAAGAAAGAGGGGACTACCTGTCCAACAGTTTTTAAATCATTATAATATTGTTAACAAGAAAAAGTACAACAGTCTTCATCAAAAAGACGTTCAAAGAAAGGGATTTTTCCAGATGTAGAATTATAATTGTTTTTTTTTTGTCAACTGGTTGTGATTAATCATTGTGATGTTTCAACAGTATTAGGTCTACAAATTAATTCTCGGCCTTTATCGTATCGATTGATCTACAGAGCATTAAAGATCAAAATACAAACATAAACATCAAAGTAATCTCCTACACTTTCGACACATTTTTGTCATCTTTATGGCAATTCTCGAATTCCAGATTGAAAAAATTCTGTCGGTTTTAACTTAATGGATTCGTCTATATTTTTTTCAACTTTGTCGACTGTCTTGAATCGGGAATTCGAGATATGGTGTTAGAGAGAACGCAAAAGGTGAAAATCTGAAGGGGCTAGGTCCGGTGCTTAAGGCGCATGTGGCAGAATTTCCCAGTCTACTTTATAAGTGGTTTCTTGAGTCTTCTTTGCGGTGTAAGACCTGCGTTATCTTGTAACAGTGATACGATTTTCTTGCCATCGCTTGTAAAAGGTCTTTTTTCCTGAAGCGCCTTACTCATACTGATCAGCTGATCAGAGTAGCGCTTAGAAGTGACATTTTGACCAGATGAAAGCGACTCGTAGTAAATAACGCCTTGATACTCCCAAAAAATGCACATGGATGTGCGGTTTTAGAGTGATTGTTGATGGTTCACCTGGAGGTACCAATGCTGTTGTCGTGTTATATTCTCTATCTTTAATAATTTTGTTCAGCGCCAGGCCTGTTCGAGGCCACTTAAATGCTCAAAATCCAAATCTCAAAATAATTAAATAAAAATCTGGAAATCTCAAAGAAACGAGATACTAAACTCAACTCAAAGAACGCAGTGCACCGGCTTCTCGCGTGGTCAGCTCAGACTCGGTTGTTGGGCGTATTTCGCTAATAAAGATGGTTCAAAACATCAGCAACACAATAATCTTGTATTTGAAACAAATTGTACTTGTCATTTATTTAATTAAAATAAATTGAAATAATAATAAGCCAGGTTTAACAATAATTGTTTTACTACCTTTCGAGTCTCGACATCTCGACTCATTTATAACAGGATAAATCTTAGATCCTAACCTAATTCTTGAATACTAAGCTAACTTCGAAAAGATAGGCTTCCATGCCCGGAACTCCATGCTAGGCAATTACAAAACAAAACTTTAAATTCTTAAAGTTAATCCTAGGACCGAGCTAAGCAAACTTCCAGAAAACTTAATTTAAATGTTTTAACAAAACTCAAAATAATCATCCACAAATTTCCGTGATGATTTAAACTTAAATTCTTTAACAAAATCAAATTAAAAAAACAATTTCTCATGTTAATTTCAGAAGTTTAGTCATCAGAAAAACCTAACCTCAAAATCGACTATAGCCTCACCTCATTAAATTCTTAAAGACCCATTACTAGTCATAACCTAATTTATTCGCTTAGTAATAGACAAACTCAAAATCAACACAAAATATTAAAAAGTTCTAGACCTCTAAACCTCAAGAATAATCCCAATCATGCACATCATAATGTTCCAGACCTTAGCATTTTTAGTTTCTAGAGAAATTACGCCTAGCTCGCCTAACCCTACTGACTATAAATTCAATCTAATAATTAACAACCACGCGGCATCATCATCTCAATAAAATGGTTAACCTTAACATAGGTCAATAGTACACTCAGATTTTGCCGAACGATTTTTCAACAAAGATGACTCAAATTAATCTGACAAAATCAATCCAATAATAAGAAAGTAATAATCTCAACATAGTCTAATAGCACACTCAATATTATACACAATTCTCGACGCTCAAAGTTTCCGTAAATCTCAAACATAAAAAGGGGCGGGGTAAGGGGAAAGTCCTTGACTGGATGACATCTCTAAAGAATTCAAATTATGAGTCTTCGACACAACAAAATTGGGATACATCTTTTTGTTGAGAACGCACATTTGATGCAAAACTCGACTGGGGGCTCATTTCAATAATTTTACACCTTTTTAGATTAACACAAGAAAGAGGAATCACTCATAATTAAAAATTGGGTTTCGGGGGGAAAAAAAGACGGGGAAACACTTGACTGGGGGCTCAGTTCACGAATTGCACATAATATATATCACAATCGGTGATACATTTCAAAAAAATAACATTTATAAGCACTTCACTATATTATAAAAAAATGAATAAGAAGGCCCAGTTAGAGAGTCTCCGTCTCGATCACGTGTTACGCCATTTCCTCGTCAGTCACACAAAATTAGAGAATCAAAATTGATCTAATGTGGCCACGTGTCGAGCGTAGTTCCCTTTTACTCAAATAGATAAGAGTTGGCCTTACCCGTAGTATGGAGAAACTTTCCAGGGAGTTATTGAGGACATCTAGTATAATCTGCTTTCAAGAATTGTCTCACAATACACAAGAAAGACTTAACACAAACGATTCTACATTACACGGCTGTGTTCGGCAGAGAAGAGCGAGCCTTGTTGCGACGGTCAGGAACTCTGCCTCGGCGTTCCTTCTCCTCCTTCTCTCCGCTGTTCCTATTGGCGGTAAGGCCGCTGCGGAGACGGGGTTGTTATTTCATTGTCCTTACTTTTCAATCGACCATTTGATTACCTCCTGGAGCCCGAAATTACCCTGGCTGATCAGAGCAGGATTTGGTTTGGTACCACTTGGTATCAGCCGACGTGATTAGTGATGATTTGGTATCATGAGACGTAGATGAGTCGTTCCAGATTTTTCGTAACTTGCAGCGTTACTATGGATCTGGTCGGCATCCTAACATGATCCTTGACTCTCTCTCTCCTTCTCTCTTCGCGCCCTTCCATCTACCTTCTAGAAATATTTGAATTATTATCTCGCGCGTAGAGATTCATACAACGTGGATCAACTTACGACACAAGTGTTAGGACGTAACATGCTCCCGGCCTACGCTGCGGAATGAGTTGAATTACATTCAACGGAACGAAGCAGAGTTAGACCTAATTATAATAAATAAGAATGAATATAAATATACGTTTAACCTTAGAATTAATATTAATCTATAACGATAAACTACGTAAACTTTGAACGATGGTTAACATTAGTAATACTGAAGTCAGTTTCCTTTGGAGGGACTGCTCCGATGATTTGGTATCTAATCACAATGAAGTAATGTTTTGAAATTGCTTGACAATTTAATTCGACGTTGTCCTTAAACTAAAGATTTGAAAGAAATCTAACGTATTTACACTATGTACAGTGAGTTTAACTCAAATCCTACCATTAAAGGGTTATTACGAGAGAACATATTTACAAGCGCACCACAAGCTTTGAACTTAATCAAATCAGTTCAGTCAGTGGACCTAAGATTTACGCAAGAGGTAACAAACACAGTCGGGTTATGTTACGTTTATACACGCCGTTCGCAGTCTTGACTGATGCGACTCTAACGATGCCATCGCTCCCTGGATACACCTCGAGGATCAGCCCCATCGGCCATCTTGCACAACCAATATTATCCTCGCTGAGAAGAACAACTGAACCAACCTTCATTTCTTCGATGGACTTGTGCCATTTTTGACGAGTTTGCAGTTCATTGAGGTACTCTTTGTACCACTTATTCCAAAAGTCCTGCCAAGCCTTTGTGATGAAGTTGTAGGTCGACAGTCTGTTGTCCGGAACTGAAAGGAGATTTTTCTCAGGTAAAAAATTGAAAGGTCGACCTATTATTAAATGTGCAGGAGTTATAGCTAACGGATCATCAGAATCAGTTGAAAGAGCGTATAGAGGCCGCGAATTTAAAATAGCTTCGATTTCAATTAACAAAGTGTTAATTTGTCGATACGTTAGTTTTTGATCTTTTAACACATGCTTCAAGTGATGTTTGAAACTCTTTACAGCTGCTTCCCAGAGACAGCCGAAATGAGGGGACAAAGGTGGATTGAAGTGCCACTCGATTCTTATAGATATGGCAAAATTTTCTATAGCTTGCTTGAATTCGGCATTGTCGACTAAATCGTAAATCTCACGAAGTTCTCTATCAGCCCCTACGAAGATTGTACCATTATCCGAATAGATCTGTTCTGGAACACCCCTTCGACTGATAAATCTGCGCAAAGCTGCCAAAAAACGTTCTGTCGAGAGATCAGTTGCAAGTTCTATTTGCACCGCTTTCGACACCATACAGATGAAAACACAACTATAGGTTTTGATGAAACTTTTCTCGCGAAACTTGTTTTCCTTGATGAGAATAGGACCGAAAAAATCTACCCCCGTGCGGCTGAACGCTGGCGCTTCCACTCCCTGACTTCAGGCAAGACAGCCAATTGAGCTTGTATCATTTGAGGTCGTTGTCAAATACATTCGACGCATTGCTGAAAGATTTTCCTGACTTGATTTTTTCCATTCAAAATCCAGAATTTCTCCCTGAGAGTGTATAGAGTCAATTGGATACCGGAGTGCCTATTGTCTTCGTGACATTGGCGAATGATAAGATCTGTAATTTGATGTTTGCTAGGTATTAAGAGAGGGTGTTTTTGATTGTAGATCAAATCTGACTTTTTCAAACGAGCACGCACGCGAATGAGATCGCACTCGTCAAGGAAAGGATTCAACTCATTGAATTTGGTAGACTTTCGATACGCTATTGTGGTCTCCCAGGCAGCCGCCTCTCGAGCGGTCGCGAGAAGTTTGATCTGCTTCGAGAATCTTTCACGTTGTATCATCGCTACCAAACGACGTTCAGCATCGATCATTTCCCGACATGATAGTGGGCTATCTCTCTGAGATTTTAGGGTTTTCCAACGTAGAAAATACGCAACGAGTCTTGTGAGACGTTTGAATGATGAAACCCGAGAATAGATATAGTCACAAGTCGCGATATTAAGCAAGCAAACACCCCCTTTCAAACCAGGCACTTCCACCGACGATGGTTCGATAGACCTTGGCCATTCCCTTTCAGGTTGAGCTAACCAGCTGGGACCTGTGGTCCAATACTTGTTTTTGATGAAATCTAATGGTAATTGTCCCCTACAAAGCGAATCGTCCGGATTATCTTCCGATATGCTGTGTCTCCACTGGACTTGATCTCCTAGAGATTGGATATCGGCAACCCTATTCGATTCAAAGGTCCTCAGCAAATGA
>JAABKJ010014705.1:0-10061 GCA_011634705.1 Andricus grossulariae
ATTTCTTTTAGAACACGTATACTTGTTTATGCATTATTTTTCCATATCTTGGAAAGTTTGAACAGATTTTGCATATTAAAAATGGTGTTTATATATCTGCGAAAGATTATTAAAATTTGCAGGCCCTTTCTTGTTCAGAAAATATTCTTTTATTAATTATTTAATTATTTTGCCCTTATAACTAACGCATTTGTCAGCAAGAACCGCAGCATCGCCGCCAGCGGATTAGTTCACGGCTGGCATCAAACTTTAGCCAGAGCTCTTATGCAAAATTCGGGTCGGTCGGATAGGGCAGAGCACGAGCAAGGTGGTAAACGTCCATCACTAAATATAACCTCACTTTTTTAATCATGCTTATATCTGTAGCACTGTTCCTGTTCATTAAATTTGTTTGTAAAATGATGCTTATAACAAAAATAAATCAAGGATAGCCATGGATATCCTATGGGAAGATATGAATTTGAAGCGTATAAAAGTAAAAGTGAATATGTATGTTAATAAAGAATAAATATTATATTATTTTCTTTAATAATTTATAAAATCTTCCTTATTTTTAATTTTCTTTGTAAACAGAAAATTTAATATAATTTTTATGAATTAAACTCCAAAACTCGAAACTCGGAAAAGTCTATTATTTATAAATTAATGTTTATTGCAAGTTTATGTAACTTGTGTCGGAGGTATTACATTTATACATAAAAATGTAATATTGATTCATACAAATTATATTTATATTTATAAAAATATTTTGAATTCTTAACCTATAAACTCTAACTGATGTTATTATTATATTGATATGATTGATGTAACTGATGATTTACTAACTTCTGTTTATAATCGCTATTTCGACAGGAATGTGTGCAAAGGATATAACATTTGAGATGGCAATTCGAAAAATATATAACAATAGTTGAGAAAAAAGCGCGAACGATTACTTATAGGTTAGGATACCATGTTGTCGTACTTATACTCATGTTCCACATGCTGGAAAACGTTGCGGATTATGAAGTACAATAAACACGTAAATGATTATTTTTTTAAATAATTTGTTTATGAGAGTGATAAATAATGACGAATAATTAATAAATTGCTTAATATTAGTTGTTTGTGTAAGGCAAGTGGGTATTTTTAGAATAACGAATACAAAAATCCCGCCTACATAGTCATGTGATCAAATGTAAAATGCATTTGTAGAAAACTGAGGCCGTAATATACGTAGTAATATACATGTGCAAAACCATGTAATTCACGTGATATATCATACGTACCCATCCTTGTGTATACCTAAACTCGCAAAATAGGACGTAAACTAAAGTCAGATTCAAAAGGCCTGACACCTGGCTTTGAAGCTTTATTCCTCTACGAGAAAAAATCGCAGAATATTGAATCAAAGACGGAAATATTCTTCAAGATTATACGTGTGAAACGATCTTAGTTTTATTTATTTTTTTACTTTTCTTTGACACAAAATGTGTGAAAAACAGGAGAAATGACCCTCAGCTTTCACGACGTCGACTTTAAAGTCCTCCACACGTTCAAAAATTGTTACTAGAAATTTGAAAGAATTTATGAGTATTCAGTAATATTTACTTAACAAATCGCAATTTGTTCTACTTAAATTTAATTATTATTTTCATTAATAGAGATAAAAATGTAAGAAATAATTATCTCGGCTCTGGATAGAGATTTCAAGCTGAAACTCTAACTTAAAAGAAGCTTCTCGATTCAGCGGTTTTATCTCAAAAGTTAAATGGTTAATAAAAATTATTAATCTCTGAATTAAAAGCGTCGGGATAATTACGATCTTAACGAGTTTCAATACTGGGAAACTCGTATTGAAAAAACGTCCCTTCTCAGCATTGTCCAATTTAAGCGTGAAAGAGATCCAATCCAAAAAAGGGTTTACGGAAGCTTGTCCCTTTTTTTTGTAAGGGATCTCTTTCACGCTTAAATTGCACAATGCTGAGAAGGGTTGTTTTTTCAATACGTGTTTTCAAGTATTAAAACTCATTAAGATCGTAATTATTCCGACGCTTTTAATTCAGACATTATTAATTTTTATTGACCACTTAACTTTTGAGATGAAACCGCTGAATCGAGAAACTTCTTTTAAGCTACAGTTCAGCTTGAAATCTCTATCCAGGGCCAAGATAATTATTTTTTACATTTTCAGCTCTACTAATTAAAATAATCATTGAATCAATGTAAAACAAATTGCAATTTATTAAGTACATGTTACTGAATACTCATGAATTTTTTCAAATTTCTGGCACCAATTGAAGGGTCGGGGAACAAAAGGGCCTAATACCGTTTTTCCAAATTTTTCAGGACGCCAGAAAAACGTATGTATTTTGAGAGATTGCCGAAAAAAATATATTGGATATATATAATCGATAATCTCCACTCTTGAACGTTGTTCTTTAAAATTTCATGCGAATACGTCAAATAGTTTTCGATTTATGAGACATCAAAGTTAAGCACGGGCCTAACCCAAGGGGGTACAGGCGAACAAAAGGGCCTAACCCCGAGCAGCAAGCATTCACTCGACTTAGTTCCACCTGGTCTGCAGTGTAATTCTATAAATAAATACTAGCAAATACAATAATAATTTTTCAATTAATATATTTCTTATGTTGCTAACAATTAATTATTTATTGTCTAGTACATTTTTCTGAACCTGGACTATTATGTTGAGTGATTCTTTATTTTTGTTATATTATTATTGATTTTGATATCATTTATTGTTATTGCTGTTGAAAATTATAATGATTTTTGTGATCAAGGTTCAGATATTAGGTAAAAACTGAATTTGCGCCATTTTTATATTGATAACAATAATCGAATTGGACTATATCTTTGGAATATTCAACTTTGGAATATCTTCAACTACAATAAATTTTTGTAATATTGACGATGCTCGACGGAAGTGAATTCAATCATTCGACGGAGATCGTTTTTTTTTCTCTGCGGGAAGTTCTTTCGGTGTCACTTGCATCAAAGGAATCTTGACAAAATCCGCAATGGTTTTTCCTGTAAAAGTAACAAAAAATGCACGCGATTGTTATACGCTGGTAGAAAAATATTTTTGGAAACAATGACGGCAGTGAAAAGAACAGGTATCCTCTAAATTTTTTCGACTGAAAGATTCACTCAATATAAGTGAAAATCCACTCATTTCAGAGTAATATTTCACTCTTAAGCATGAGTGGATTCTACTTATTTTTAAGCGTGAAATATCGCTCTAAAACGAGTGGAAGTTAAGTCATTTGCAGAAAAATTTTCACTTGAGCTCGTTTAGCAAGATTTTTACTCATTTTTATGTGAAAATCCACTTGAAGAAATTCAGAGAGCACTTTTTTACAGCGTTGGAAAAACGCGCAAAATACTGCAGATTGAAGAAACCACTATTTTAGTGAAATCACTCGATTTGAAAAAATGTCTATACATTGAAAAGTTACTAAGTTATTGGAAATTTCCAAAAATATAAAAATTTTGAAAACATTATATTCAAAAGATTTAAAATTACCTTGACAATTTACTGAACAAACGCCTGTTTGAAATTTTTTGAAATTCCATTACTAAAAAAAAATAAAAACAAAAAGACAAACAATGTTTACTTACCTCGCTCTCCTTATCGATCAAAACGTGCAACATTATGATGTCAAATCAATAATATCGACCGCGATTAGTTCCTCCAAAGCCTTTGACCCATCTAGTCACGCTAAATGGCACCACATACCTATAAAGTGGCAAAGAACCTAGACAAACCGAATGAAGAAATCGTTTTTCCATAAGGTGCAATGTGGGATAGGCCCTTTTGTTCCCCGACCCTGCAAGTGCTTTTTTTTTGCTTCAACTATCGTAATAAGGGGTGGCTTGTTCGATATGCCATTTAATGTATAATTAAATGTTCAAAACCTGGTATTTAGAAATTCTAGAAATATTGGATTTTCTATTTCAAATAAATAGTGGTAAAGAACGTGACCCATATCATACTTTAATCCTCCCTCGCTAAAATCATGAAATACATCCATGTAACAATCGTCAAGCGTGTCTTTTAGTTTGACTTTGCACAGTCTGCAAAAATAAGTTCCTCTAGAACTGGCAAAATTGGAAGTAAAATATAAACTGCTCCCAACTTCTGAATCCCATGGTGACTCCCTAATAAGTTATTGACATCGAAATCATCAAAGTATATAAAAAGAGGTATAACCATTTTTCCAAAAGACCAACGTTCTATTTTATCCCGCCATAACTTTCCTTGAATAAAGTTGGATAGAACTCCATTTTCTTTACTCAGATTTTCCATGTAATTTAAAACAGTTATTAAGATGCCTGGCATATCGAAAAAAGCTTTTAGAATTTTTCTGAGCGGCACGAATTTACATTTTACTGAAGCTTGTTCTTCTGTCATGTGTCCGTCACAAAATTTATCGTCTACGGTATCACCCTATGTTTGGCCATCAGCTCTTATGAAATAACCTGTTTTGTCAAAAATATTAAACCGCCTATGTTCAGCTGAAAACTTATCAAGAGCTTTTGATATTTCGTTAGGCTATCATTAATGGGAGAAATATTTTCTTTTCTAACCTCATTTTTTCTTAAAGCATTGTATATAATTGATTTTACCGTTGATAAAACTTCGTCTACAAAGAAATCAAAATATTTTGGTTTGATTTCAGCAATCGACAATGCAGGAGTGTTATCAATTTCAGAGTCAGGTAAAGTGGGTAAAGTAGACGTATCGTTGGGGACGGCAGGATTCCCGTTGCCTAGTAAGTATTCATCTGAGTATTTTGTATCTTGGTATTCATTTTTATCATCACTTTTACGCTTCTGTGATTCTGTACTGATATTATAAATATTATATACTCTGATATTTATGGAAAGAACTTAAATGATATTTAAATTTTTTCCAAGAGTCGAAATTTCTAAAATAGTTACCTTCCTGGCCTCGAAATACATTGGAATTATGAATACAATGGACTATTTTAAGATGTAATTGCAAACCCGTAATGCTAGATAGTGAGATAGAGCATTATGTGCAACGAGGCATTGTGATAAAATAATAGCTGTAGGCTGATTCTCACTATAGTACGTTGAAAACGAAATAAATTCTGTAAGAACTAGTAAACAATATTTTTTTGAGTGACAAGTCTCAATGACATTGCTTCGCGCTTAACAAAAATAGAATATAATTTATATCGTTTAAATTATTAGGACATATTGCTCAATTTATCATAAATCAAACTCAACTCGGGAATTGTTTTATCCTACACGGTTTCAATACCGAAGATCACTTTTTGTAGCAATAACCATAAGGGTTCACTTTGTACAGGGAGGACGCATGCAATGCGTGAATACATTTAAAGCAAACCTCTACTGCCCTCAAGAGATTTTCCACCCGGAAACGGTTATTATCAATAATAACATATGATTCTGTAATGTCGCCTGTAGTATATCCAACAACTGCTGGAAGCGGTTGCAAATTTTTTTCACTTTGTTCAGATTTTTGCGTTGTCTTTCAATAGAAGATTCCAAGTTTGCGATACGCTAAAAAAATATATTTTTAAATAATTCTGGAGAACTAAAGAATATTAAAATAAAAAAATAAATTAAATTAAATGAAATTACAATTTAAAAAAAAATAGTTTTACCAGCGTAATATCAGTGAGTAAAGTATTCAGTAAATACGAAGCCTCGATACTGCATTTTATTAAACCATTAAATGAGATATAAAATTAAATATGAAATAAAATTAAAAAATTGAATCTATTTCTACCTACAATTTCGACGGCATTTTTTTCATACTCTTAATTACTTTCTCAATTCAATTTAATAACGTGCTCACCAATACTTCTATTTGTCTTTCTTCGTATAATTATTAAGTAAAAAGCTTATATCAGAGTATTGAGCGTGGCTTAAAAAAAAATGTCAGGACTTTTCCAGGTTTTCCAGGGGAAAAAATACATTTTCAAAGGTATCTTTTTTTTACAATTAAAAAATACTTTTCACGAAACATTGAAATTGTAGGCCTAGTGGAACTATAAAAGCGTCTTATGCGAAATTTCTCATACACCCCAAAATACGATCTTATGGTGAACATACCGTTTTTTTTTGTGAAAAGAAATTTGGTGGAAAGTAGCGCCCCTAAAATAGACAGTATTTTGAAGTTTTTCATTTCTTCAACTTTAACACAATTTAATGACATTTTTTAAATCTAATAATTTTTTGCTTCTGATATAATCAAAGCGAGTTCAATTCCGTATGCAATTAGCTTTTTTCATTAGAATTGGTTGAGGCTTGACTGAGTTATCAAATTTTATGGTAATTCAATTTTAATTTTCTGTAAATAGTTTAATTTTTAACCAAATTGATAAACGTTCAACCTGCAAAGATCAATTTTCTACCACATAACCGAATTTCAAACCAAAAGATTAAACTTCAACCGAAAGTTGCCTTTTCAACAAAATAATTCAATTTTTTAGAAGATAGTTCAATTTTTAACAAAAAAGGGGAATCTTAAACTCAAAAAACCTAAGAGTTGAATTTAAAAAAAATAATATTTAAATTTTCAACAATTTTTAACCAAATACTTGAATTTCAGACCTCAAAATATGAATTCTTAACCAAATTTCAACAAAATTTCAATTTTAAACTAAAAAACATACATTTCCGCAAAAAATGTCAAAAAATAGTTGAATTTTCAACCAGACATAAATTTTCAACTAAAATGATGAATCTGCAACCAGAAAAATGAATTTTGTAGAAAGAGGGTCAACTTTTAAACAAAAAATGCAAATTTTCCAAACGGAAGACGAATTTTTTCACAAAACAGTTGAATTTTCAACCCTAAAATTTTCAACAAATATCTAAGCATTTTTCAGCCAAGAAGGAAAAGAAATTTCATCCAAACTGTTGAACGTTCAAGGCAAAAGACGATTTTTTTCATAAAACAGTTGCATTTTCCAATTTGAAAGTATGAATTTTCAATGAAAAAGTTGATTTTAAACCAAAAAGTTGCAGTTTTGCCCAGACCAGAAGAAATTTCAACCAAAAAGCTCAGTTTTCTACCAATAAAGACAAATTTCAAACATTTTCAGGTAAAAAAGTAATTTTTAACGGAAAAGAAAAAAATTTTCGAATAGAAGTTAAATTTTTAATTAAAGAGGTGAACCTTCAAACAAATAAAAATTAATTTTTAATAAAGTAGTTCGACTTTTACTTAAGTAGATGAATTTTTAATATATTTGATTAACTAATTCATTTGTTAGTTGCTTAGTTAATTTATTGTTCATTAATTGATTTTCTTAGAATACTTGGGCCAGAAAAAAAACTTAAATTTGCATAAAGAATAAATCCTTCTGCAACTTCATGTCTATTCGGTCGCCACTTTGTGCCATTTTTCCCGTTGATGGTAACTGGCTCAAAAAGATTCGCCAATCCCATTAGAAATTCAACGTCAATGTCTCCTGTAAATAAATTATCATTATAATGAAAGTAAATAAAAATTAATATTAAATTTTACTTTGGGTAGAATGTCGTAGAATAGAAATACAAATTAGCAAAAAAAATGACCGATGGCATACCGCTAATAGAGAAATTTCCATTAACTTTTTTAGCAAAGTCTGGCCATCCGCGAAAAAATTTAACGGCACAGTTAGAATACAAGTGGTCAAAGTCATATTCCATCTAAAAAGGATAACAATTATAGATTATTTACATATAGATATGCACAAACGCGAATCATGAGACATACTTTTTCCAATAAATTTTTACCAGAGTGTAACCTAGCGGTTGTTTTAGAACCTGATATTTCTCGAAATAACCGCAAATAATTTGTAGATCGTCTTTTTGCTTTATTCTTCTTTTGCGCTTCCCGATAGTAATATTAGGAAAGTAACCTATACGGGAATCCAAATGTATTTCTGTTGTGAGTTTACACTTATCAACAGCATCTGACCATGGCTCTATTTTTGTGTTCAACCAAGTTAAAGCATCGAGAACTTCTTCTTCTACAAGAAAATAAAATAAAGCTCCTAATTAATATTTTTTCAAAAACTTATATGCACATATTTCTCACACAAAAATTGCCATTATAAAAGAATATTTTCGAACAATTTTTAAATTAAGCTATTAGGATGAAAACGTGTGGGGTCCTATATACGGATAGTCATAAAGTTCAATCAAAAACTGAAAAATTTTAAAGTAAACTTATAATACCTGTTACTGGATGATTATTTTCATCTTGCTCAGGTTCTGTTACTCTTTGAGCAGATTTTCTTTATTCTTTTCCAAGATTAGTATATTTGTTGTAAAGTTTTCCATTTGGATTAATCACAACATCTCCAATAACTTTTCGAGGAATGTAGTAAATCTCCTGAATGGATGGAAGTAAATAGGTATATAAAATTTGGTCATTAAAACTAGCAAACAGGCGTACAATTGCAATCGTTCACAATTTTTCATCTATGTCAATTTTTAGTTATAAAGAATGAAATTTAAAAATATTATTAGGATTTTTATTATTACTTACAGGAATTTCATTTGGAAAAATTGCAGTTATCTCCCTCGATAGTTGTAGCAATCGTTTTGGTTCAATTCTGAAATTATATACCATGTTTTTCAAATACATTTTGATTTTATTTTAAATGAAATTAAAAAAATAGTTAACTTATTGAAAATTATAGAAATTAAATTCCGGTTTTCTGTGTCTTTATTGAATTCGGTAGTCACTAATAACTCGGATAACTTATTTCTATAACTGTTATTAAGTTCACTGTGTGTGTCGTAATAATTAATAATAAGGTTCCCATTAGCTTCATGAGATTTTAGTGCTTTGGACTCAGACTGTTACAAAAAAAGTGTAGTAAAATTCTTTTCTCTTTAACAATAAAAAGTTTATTATGATTCATAAAGTTACGAATTTCGAATAAAATTATTTGATGTCAATAAAAATGATACACTTACATTAACAATATCTAATCTTTTATTTGTTCTAATAGGTGAACTATTTTCTTTTTCATCATTAGTCAATTCTCTTTTTTCTTCACTATGCTGATTTTTTTCTTTTGCTCCAGAAATATTTTCACTTTGGATTCGTTCTTCAGTATTTTTTTCAAACTGATGAGAAGCGTTAATATTCACAGTTGAACCTTGCTCCAAAAATGAAGTCACATCAATAAAAGATTGTTTCTAGAAAAATGTCCCTTTCTTTACTTTGATAAATCTAATAGATCAAAATTCTAGTGTTTTT
This sequence comes from Andricus grossulariae, assembly GCA_011634705.1. Taxonomy (NCBI): domain Eukaryota; kingdom Metazoa; phylum Arthropoda; class Insecta; order Hymenoptera; family Cynipidae; genus Andricus; species Andricus grossulariae. The sequence continues at coordinate 9,257 of JAABKJ010014705.1, forward strand.
CTTAACAAGGAAAGTAAATATTATTTAAATATTTATTACAATTACAGAATTTAATTAACAGAAGAAGAACCTAAAAAATGAAATAAATTCAAAATAGTTTTATATGAATGAAACTTCAATCTGAAAATTATAGTATCTGATGTTTCTAATAATTTGACGCTTATTTATTACATGTACCAAACTACTTTGCTCTTTATTAAGATAAGTCCTTAGTCGATTAAAAATTTTTGCCCTCGGTCCTGCAAGTGGAATGAGATCAATCGTCACCTCTGGAAAGTCGACTAATAGCTTCAATGCATCACTATCTACTTTTTGCTCTAGAGAAAAATATGAACACAAAATTTTTAATTTAACATTTTTAATTCCTCGAAGTAACATTTTCTTGAATTTCTGTTGATTTGATTTATTCCAGATTAAAATGATTTAGTGAAATTTAATGTGAACTCTTCATAGAGGATAGGTAGTTATAAATTTATTAGATTCAATATATATATATCCTGTCATGTCACGGTCGCCATTCGGTTTCGGTTTCTATTCCTTTGGAATAGAACTGAAGGGCCTGTGACAAAGCCACCGAACGCGACCTCGGGTTGCGGATAGAGGGTCCCTGTACCAAGAGTTTATGCTGAATATGGTTACAATAATTAATAAGCAGTCGCGAACAATTGTCCAGGGATGGTCCCAAAGGAATAACCCCTAAGCGAAGGCGTAGCACCCGTGCCGAAAGTTGAATGGCACCTGGGTGAGGTGTCTTAAACGGTGACTCTGGGATACCGGGCGACCTCTCAGAGTATGCAGCCTTATC
>JAABKJ010014706.1:0-10061 GCA_011634705.1 Andricus grossulariae
CATTTTCAAAAGAACGAATTTTGAACGAAATAGTTGAATTAGTAACTAAAAAACATACATTTTCAACCAAATAGTTTAATTTTCAACTAAAAAATATGGCTAAAGTTTCAGTTAAAAAATTAATGCGAAAAAAATGATTTTTCAACTAAATAGTTATATTTCCACCAAAGAGAATAATTTTCAATTAAAAAGATCAAGTTTCGATAAAAAAAGATGAAATTTTTACAAAGAATTTTCAATCAAATAGTTGAATTTTTAACTAAAAAAGATCAATTTTCAACAGATTTTAATCAAAGATGGAGAAACTCAATTTTCAGTCACAAAATTAATTTTTTTCACAAAAATAAAACTAGTATGTGGTAGTGAGGCCACATGCAGAAAAATGAAGTGTGGCAGTAGTGGGGATATCGAAGCAATTGCGAATCGCCGCACAAAAATCAGTATAAAAAAAAGGTAGATAACATTTTCCTTTTTTCTATTTTCCCTCACTTATTGTTTATTTACAAAATAACTTACTCGAGCAAGGTCTTTGTAGGCGTGAAAGAATTCTTTTTCAAAATGTGCAGAACTAATCAATTCTCTTGATAATTGAAAGGCTTCAAGAATTGGATCGTCAGCTGTCTGGCAAATGAATGCAGGATTTGATACAGCTTTATATATGGAAAACCGCATTTTTTGTAAAGTCAGTGGATCTTCATTGGCTCTCTGATTCCTGTAATAGCAAACTACAGGTTCCTAAATTTATTGTTTCAATATTTACAATACAAAGTCTGTCCTGAAAGTATCCGACCTTTCAGCGTGCCACAAATCACAGGGAACCAGGTCAGGACTGTATGGGGGCTGCCGAAGTTGTGCAAGGTGTTTGTGCAATTTCTGGCGATTCACCAGAAATTGCTGAATAAGCTGCGATGAATGGGCAGGTGCGTTGTCGAGCTGATTTCTGCATTTTAGTTGTTCCATGATTCATGGAAGCTGATAACTCTTTTCCTCTATCCTTTATTCACCAAACACGTGCACGAAGATATAATAATCGCGATAACCGAATATTGGTAAGGAGATTCGGAAATTCTTATTAACGCCTCCACATCGAGAATGTCCACAAGGTCGACGGACGGATAGGAGGCACGTTTTCTCGCCGCGTGCTCAGTTCCCTGCGTTTCGTATAAGATGATAGGTACTGTCTCGAACAACTCAAGGAGTTCTAGACGGAATGTCAGCAAAATATGTAGATTCATTCACTTCATCTAACGATGAATAAATTCGAATTTAATGGCATGCAGAAACCACTGTTCTATCACTGGAAATGTGAGAAGCAAATAGAAATCAAATGCAGATGCCAAGAAGAAAATTCCCTTTATATTGGAATTGTGATGCCCGATAATCACAAAGTTAGAGTAAAAAAACAATAATATTGCAAGGTTACTTTCCTTAAGATTTAGCATTTCGATAACTTTGAATAAATTCTAATTAATTAGAATTCACATTCAATTCTTTTGAATTAACATTGAATTTCTTTCAATTCTATATGGTATTTTTTATTCTTTTGCATTTCTTGCCTAATATATCTGCATTCCCTAAATTCTTTGCATTTTGTTTAATTGATCTGATTATCTGAATTCCTTGAATTCGTAGAATTCTTTCAATCATATGACTTTCTTAATTTAATGTAATTCTCTGCATTCCAGACATCAAAATAATGCAAAGAATTCGGAAGAATTCGGAAGAATACAAAATTCAGGGATTTGAGAGAATTCAGGAAATTCGTAATATTTAAGGCATTCAAAGAATTCATGGGGTCCGGAATTCAGAATATTCAAGGAATTCTGGGAATGCAGAGAATTCAAGAAATTTCAGTAATTCAGAATATACAAGGAATTTAGGGTATTCAGATATTCTGAATTTTTTAGGAATTCAAAGAATTAAAATAATTCTAAATATTCCAAGAATGTAAGGGAATTTAAAACATTTAAGAAATTCAGAAAATTCTAAATATTTGATGAAATTTGAATATTCCAGAAATTTATTAATTCATGATATTCAAGGAATTCAGGGTTTTCCGAATATTTATAGATTTCAGGGAATTCCGCTAGTTCATAGATTTCAGTAAATTTCTAATATTCAAGTAATTTAAGGAATTCCAAATATTTAAGTATTTCAGAAATTCAGAATTTTTCGGAAAGTTAAGGAATTCAGGGAATTCTAAATATTTAAAGAATTCAGGGAATTGCAAAACATTTGAGGAATTCTGAGAATTCAGAATATTCAAGGAAATCCGAATACTCCAAGAATTTAATGAAATCATTGTATTTAAGGAATTCAAGGAATTCCGAGTATTCATGCATTTCATGGAATTCAAGGAATTCCGGTAATTCATGGATTTCAGTAAATTTCTAATCTTCAAGAAATTTAGGCAATTCCAAATATTTAAGTATTTCAGAAATTGAGAATTTTTTAGGGATTCAAGGAATTCCAACTATTTGAAGAATTCAGGAAATTCAAAATATTTGAAGAATTCAGAGAAATTCACGAATTCATGACATTCAAGGAATTCACGGAATTCCGAATATTCATATATTTCAGGGACTTAAACGAATCCCGGTAATTCATGGATTTCAGGAAATTTCTAATATTCAAGGAATTCAGGGAATTCTAAATATTTCAGTATTTCAGAAGTACAGAATTTTTCAGGAATTCAAGGAATTCCAAATATTTGAAGAATTCAAGGAATTTAAAATACTTGAGGAATTCAGAAAATTTCAAATGTTTAGAGAAATCCGAATAATCCAGGAATTACATGAATTTATAATATTCAAGGAATTCAAAATATTCATGGACTTCAGAAATTCAAGGAATTCCGGTAATTCATGGATTTAATATTCAACAAATAATCCAGGAATTCAGGGAATTCGCAATATTCAAGTATTTCACAAATTCAGACATTTCTAGGAATTCAAGGAATTCAGGGAATTCTTAATGTTTAAAGAATTGAGGGAATTCTCAATATTTAAAGAATTCACGAAATTCGAAATATTTAAGGAATTGTAGGAATTCCAAATATTAAAGAAAATCCGAATAACCCAGGAATTTCATGAATTCATAATATTCAAGGAACTTAGGGGATTTGAAATATTCAAGTATTTCAGAAATTCAGAATTGTTCAGGAATTCAGGGAATTCTTAATATTTAAAGAATTCAGAGAATTCTCGATATTTAAAGAATTCAGGGAATTTAAAATATTCAAGGAATTTGAAGAATTCCAAATATTCAAGAAAATCGGAATAATCCAGGAATTCATAGATTCATAATATTCAAGGAATTCAAGGAATTCCGAATATTTATCGATTTCGGGAAATTTAAGGTGTTCTGGTAATTTATGGATTTCAGGAAATTCCAAATATTCAAGGAATTTATGGAATTTTGAATTAGCAGATTTTCAGGAATGTAGAGCAATCAGGGCATTTAGAAAATTCACGAAATTGGGAGAGTTCAGTCAATTCTGAATATTCAAGGAATTTAGGATATTCAAGCAATTCAAGGATTTCAGAAAATTTCAGGGATTTCAAAGAATTTCAGATATTTTAAAGTTTTTCACGAATTCTGAATATTTGAGGAATTCAGGATATTTGAGAAATTCAAAGATTTTGGAATAGGAATTTCAAAACTTTCACGAAATTCAGGGACTTCAAAGAATTCACAGAATTTAGAGAATTTGAGGGATTTGAAGAATGCAGAATATTGAAGAAATGCAGAATTTTCATGCAATTCAGGATATTTTAGTAATTTAGGTAAATCAGTCAAATCAGAACATATTAAAGAATTTCAGGGAATTCCGAGAATTGAAGGATTTCGTAGAATTCAAGCAGCCCAGATATATTAAGGAATTCAAGGAACTTAAGGAATTCAGGAAATTAAGAATTCAAAATATTCAATGAATTCAGGATATTTAAGGAACTCAGAATATCCAAGGAATTCAAAAGATCCAAGGAATTCAGAAAATTCAAGACATTCAGAGAGAATTCAAGGAATTCAGGGAATTCAGGGAATTTAGAGAAGTTTAGGAATTTAGAGAATTCAAGAAATTAAAGGAATTCAGGAAATTCAGAGAACCTAAAGATTTCAGTCAATTTAGGGCATTCAATGAATTTATAGAATTTAGCTTAATTAAGAGATTTCAAGAAATTCAGAGAAATCAAGGATTTCATGGGATTCAAGGAATAAAAATAATTCAAGGTATTCGGAAAATCCAGGGAATTAAAAGAATTCAGAGAATTTAGGAATTTAGATAATTCAAGGAATTTAGAGAATTCGAGGAATTCACAGAATTCAGAAGATTCAGAGAATTCAAGGAATTCAGAGAATTCTGACAATTCAAGGAATTTAGAGAATTCAAGGAATTCAAAGAATTCAAGGTATTCAGAGAATTCAAGGAATTCAGAGAATTAAAAGTATTCAGAGAATTCAAGGAATTCAGAGAATTCAAGGAATTCAGAGAATTTAAGGAATCCAGGGAACTCAGGGAATTTAGAGAAGTTCAGGAATTTAGAGAATTCAAGGAATTAAAGGAATTCAGGAAATTCAGAGAACCTAAAGATTTCAGTCAATTCAGGGCATTCAATGAATTTATAGAATTTAACTTAATTAAGAGATTTCAAGGAATTCAGAGAAATCAAGGATTTCATGGGATTCAAGAAATAAGAATAATTCAAGGAATGAGGAAAATCCAGAGAATTAAAAGGATTTAAAGAATTCGGAAATTTGAGAGAATTCAGGGAACTGAGATAATTCTAGGAATTTGGATAATTTAAGGAATTCAGAGATTTCAAGGAATTCAAAGAAGTCAAGGATTTCATAAGATTCAAGGAATTAGAATAATTTCAGGAATTCGGAGAATTCAGAGAAATCAACGAATTCAGAGAATTCAGGAATTTAGATAATTCAAGGAATTCAGAGAATTCGGGGAATTCACAGAATTCAGAAGATTCAGATAATTCAAGGAATTCAGAGAATTCAAGGGATTCAGAGAATTCAAGGGATTCAGAGAATTCAAGAGATTCAGAGAATTCAAGGAATTCAGAGCATTCAAGGAATTCAGGAAATTCTATGAATTCAGGAAATTCAATGAATTGAGAGAATTCAAGGAATTAAAGGAATTCAGGAAATTCAGACAATTTAGAGATTTCAGTTAATTCAGGGCATTCAATGAATTTCGAGAATTTAAAAAATACAGAAATTACAAGGAATTCAGCGAAGTCAAGGATTTTATAGAATTAAAAGGAATTTAGAGATTTCAATGAATTCAGAGAAGTTAAGAAAATCAGAGAATTCAAGAAATTAAAGGAATTCAGGAAATTCAGATAACTTGAAGATTTCAGTTAATTCAGGGCATTAAACGAATTTATAGAATTTTTAGGAATTCAGAGATTTCAAGGAATTCAAAGAAATCAAGATTTTCATAGAATTCAAGGAATCAGAATAATTTAAGGAATTCGGAGAATCTAGAGAATTTAACGAATTCAGAGAATTCAGGAATTTGAGAGAATTCAGGGAAAGTAAGGAATTCCATAAATTCAGAGAGTTGACAAGAAATTGCAGAAATACAGCAAATTCAAGGAAGTCAAGGAGTTCTGAGAATGCAGTCAATTAAAGGATTTTAATAGGTTCAGAGAATTCAGATAATTCTGAACAACTCAAAAGATGTCAAGGACGGTAAGAGAATTCGAAAGAATTCAAAAAATTACTGAACCTGTCTGCTGTCGCCGCATAAAACGTGTAATAAAATCCAGGGGCCAACTCATAAAACAGAGTGTTCGCCTCAGACGTATACCCCGAGAGAAGGTTTTTTAAAACATGGAGGTATCCATTTGAGCATTTAAAATTAAATCCAAAAATTAAATATAGTTATGAGATACGAACAAATCTGTATTTGAAAAAATATGCTTCAAGTTAAAATTTTTTTATTTTTCTCATTGTCCGAGAAACTTCAAGAAAAAAAAATTAACCTTCGCTTTTCCCGTGAGAGCGTTGAGCCGCCTCGCACATAAACCTGGCGCCGTACTCTAACTGCCTGCGAGAAAAGTATGCATAATTAAGGGAAAGTCCACAATTTGTAGTACAGAAATAATTTTCTCGATAAATGCCAATGGCGCGGATCTGCCATTATTTATAATATCTCGTTTAACACGCAGACTATGCGGGTTAATTGACATTATTTCTAAAAGAAATAATTATATAGTCTTGGAATAAATTTCACGGTGCCTAACAAATCGCAGGCCACTGATCTCGTAGTTAGTTATACTCAACTCCCGATATAAGAACGGTTTCGGGCATGGCTTGCATTGGGCTTTGATCCTAAATCGGGGAAATCGAAAGATAAGCAGGCAGGGCTGCATGAATGAATTGCTGTTGAATTTTGATGCATGATGCAACCTGATGCAACTAACCCGCTGATATTACGGTCTTTGAGCAGTTTGTCACGCTTGACTAAGCACAGCCTCTCTTTCGGCCCAGTGGCTCCTCTCATCACGAAACTGCGGAGGCCATCCGTTCGAGGAATATTATAGTAAACCGGGGGTTCTTATATCGGGAGTTCAGTATATTTCTGCATCCGAGATCACTAAACAGTGGAATAGTACAATATCAGGGGGAAGAGCTATTGAAAAATTATTATTCATAATTATAATTAAGCAATACATTTTAATTTTAGCATCAGCTGAAGTAAACTTTAAACCACAACTAATCTCAAATAACTAGTCATAAATTAAAATAAACTTCTGAAGTTTTTTATTTCGTTACCAATAATTATTGTTAAAAACAATAAATAAGTTTTGAATTAGTTGGAATTAAATTCGGGATTGAATTATTTACCAATAAGTAATTGACATGAACATTTCTAAGTGAAAAAAAAATCTTTCTTCCTGTTAAATATTCTTGAAAGATTTCTTTAAATCTAGCTAGTATTAATTTTTTATCAAGATTTCAAGTAATAAAAAGTATTGAATATATGTAATTGATAAAAAGATAATAAAAATCTGTTTAAAAAATTATAAGTTAGTGTAACACGTTAACATGTACATCAACTATTATTATTAAATAACTTTCAAGAAGCTTTGATGAGAAAAACAATTTTTTTCTACGGAAAAATGTACATTTGTGTCATTTGTTAATCCTATTTGTTATTACAAAATAATAAATGTTAAATTTTCGACAAACATTTTTCTCGCAATATAAATGTTGAGATAATATTACAACAGTTAAAGTGAAAAAAGCACTTAGTCTAGTAAAAAATACTTACAGTTGCGTATCTAATTAATAAATTATTTATAACAATTTTGAATTCAATTATCAGCTAAAAATCTTGAATCAATATCAGAGTCAAGTTGCTTTCGACAGAATTTATTGAGAAAATGAAAATTTTCACGAATAGACGTTTCTTTGGGACACTAGTAGAATATATTTGTTATAAACAATTAAAAATATTAGCTGTTAGCAACTAAAAAATCAAATAGAACACATTAGTCATTTTTTATACGAAATCACTGTTTTCAACATTTGTGTACTATGCTTAAATATTTGTTTATTGAAATTGCTTGTAACAATATAAAAATTCTAATTAGGAGAATCAAGTATGCCGAAAATTCAACAAAAATTTCACTCGAAATTACGCGATTACTGCGCGATTATTACGCTATTATCACGCAATAAATACGCGATTATTACGCATTTTAACGAGGTATTACGCATTATTACGCATTATTATGCTTTATTACGTATTATTACGCAATTATTACGGGTGACGTGTACGAAGTTATACGCGAGTGAATTCTTCCTCGTCTGCATCATTGCTTACTAATTAGCAATCTGGCAATTACCCTGCAACCAGTTTCCGGAAATATTTTTCTCTGCTGTTTCAGCACTCGCGTTGTCAGCCGCTTTGTGAGTTATGATTGAAAATTCTTCGATATTTATTTCAACAAATTTATTCATACTTTCTTTTGCAGATATGAAGACTAGAATAAGTCTGGATCGAATACATTGTTGAACCAAAAAAAAAAAGTAGCCCTCAGTCAAAAAAGATGGAATACTTATGAAAGAGAAGAATATGATTGAATAATAATAATTAATAATCATAATTATAGATTATAAATTACTCCATTTGGAATTTATTTATTTGCAATTTTTTTAATTTTAGGCGTTTCTGATTCAAAATTATTCATTGTTCACGAAACGAGTTTGAAAATTACATTTTCAGAAAAAAATTCTCCTGGCTACAAAAAAGGTTTAGCAAATATTTAAAAACAAAATTCTGATTGATTTCGAAAGAGGACGGTAAACCTCATTAGAATCCGAAAAGAAAATTAGAACATCCAAATTATAATAAAAACTATAGAATTTTAAAGAAAGAATTTGTGTTTTTTAGACAAATAAACGTCAAAATTAAAATACTCGTAACTTCGGAATTTATTATTAGGGGTGAGTTTTGGAGATGAGAGCGAGATTTCTGGTTACCACCATTATTTAGGGAAGCAAAAAGTAAAATTTCTCAATATTCAAAATCCCTGTGAAAGTATCAATTTCTGGGTATTTTTCACGATTTTCCATATTTTGAAAAATAGGTCATCATTAGGGGTGGATTTTAGGGGTTGTGCTCAGGTATCTCACCACCATCTTTGCTCGAAGGACTATTTGCATGGATCATCTAAGCTATAAAATAACAAGACAACTTTATCTTGGTCGTTTTTTGGCTTTTTCGAAACTCATTCAACAGGGGTGGGTTTTGGGAAAAAGAGCGAGGTTTCTGGCCACTATCATTATTTGAGGGAGCAAAAAAGATAAATTTTCAAGATGTAAAATCCCTAAGAAAGTATTAACTTCTGGGTGTTTTTTGCGATTTTCTGAATTTTGAAAGATCAGTTATCATTAAGGGTGGGTTTTAGGGGCTGTTTTGAGGTTTCATACCACCATTATTCATCGGAGGATTATTTTTACGAATTTTCAAGGAAATATAATAACCAAAAGATTATTAACTTCCTACTAACTTGGTCGTTCTTTCGCTTTTTTGGAACTTGTTAATTAGGGGTGCGTTTTTGGAAAGAGAGCGAGGTTTTATGGCCTTCACTATTATTTGGGAAGGGGGGGAGGGCAAATAGGACAATTTTTTAAGATGTAGAATCCCTAAGAAAGTATTAACTTCTGGGTGCTTTCCGAATTTTGAAAAATCGGTTGTCATTAGGGGTGGGTTTTAGGGGTGTCGTTGAAGTTTCTTAACACCATCATTCTATAAAGGATTATTTTTCTAGATTTGTTAAGTCATGAAATAACCAGAAAATTACTAACTTCCTACTAATATCGTAGTTTCTTTGCTCTTTCGAAACTTATTAATTGGGGGTGGGTTTTGGAAAAGAGAGCGAGGTTTCTGGCTACCATCATTATTTGAGGGGAAAAAAAGGACAGTTTTTCAGGATGTAAAATCCTTAATGAACTATTAACTTCTAGGCGTTTTTCTCGATTTTCCGAATTTTGAAAAATCGGTTACCATTAGGGGTGGGTTTGAGGGGTGTTTTTCAGGTTCCTTACCACCATCATCATTTGAGGGATTATTTTCATGGATTTTCTAAGCTATAAAATAACCTGAAAATTACTGACTTCCTACTAGTATCGTAGTTTTTTTGCTTTTTTGAAACTTAATAATTAGGGGTAGGTTTTGAGGAAGAGAGCGAGGTTTCTGGCTACCATCATTATTTGGACGAGCTGAAAGGAAAATTTTTCAAGATGTACAATCCCTGTGAAAGTATTAACTTCTGTGTATTTTTCTCGATTTTCCGAATTTTGCAAAATCGGTTGTCACTAGGGATGGGTTTTAGGGGTTGTCCTGAGGTTTCTCACCACCATCATTCTTCGAAGGATTATTTTCATGAATCTTCCAAGCAATAAAATAACCATACAATTTCTAACTTCCTACTGACTTAGTTGGTTCTTTCTTTTTCGGAACTTATTAATTAGGGGTGGGTTTTTGGGGATGAAAGCGATTTTTATGGTCACCACCATTATTTAGGGAAGAAAGA
>JAABKJ010014707.1:0-10061 GCA_011634705.1 Andricus grossulariae
AACAGGATGTTTAATGAAACGTGATGCTTTGTTGAAACATGATGTTTTATTGAAACAGCCATCCAATAATAATTTATGATTTTTTAAACAAACTTCATTAGCAAATGTTTGATAATACATGATTTTTTGTGAAAACAGGATGTTTAATGAAACGTGATGCTTTGTTGAAACATGATGTTTTATTGAAACAGCCATCCAATAATAATTTATGATTTTTTAAACAAACTTCATTAGCAAATGTTTGATAATACATGATTTTTTGTGAAAACAGGATGTTTAATGAAACGTGATGCTTTGTTGAAACATGATGTTTTATTGAAACAGCCATCCAATAATAATTTATGATTTTTTAAACAAACTTCATTAGCAAATGTTTGATAATACATGATTTTTTGTGAAAACAGGATGTTTAATGAAACGTGATGCTTTGTTGAAACATGATGTTTTATTGAAACAGCCATCCAATAATAATTTATCATTGTTTAAACAAAATTATTAACAAATGCAGCATTGGGCTATTTTTCGACGTAAAAACTTAGTTCTTTGAACCTAATTATACTGTCTTTCTGAGAATTTCGATCTCTGCATGACTTCCGGCGACGCATATCACAAGGAGCGATACCAAGATCACATCCTTCTAAACTCTGAAGTCTTCTTAATTTAAATGTTCTGAAATGGAAATTTCCAAACTCAGAAGATTTAAATTTATTCCTAATGATACTAACTTTCTGAGATTTTCAATTTCCGCATGAAATTTTGTGAAAGCACTTAGTAACAACTTCAAAAAAGGCAATCAACGCGTTTAGCGACGCACGTCACGCGGAGTGACACCAAGATCACCACCTTCTGAATTCTAGCCGCATATTGACTATTCATACGAAAAAAGTGCTCCAGCCTCTATCTCCTACCCTTTTGAAGTTTGTCGCATTCAACTCTGAATTCTGCTTAATTGAAATGTTCTGAAATAGAAATTTCCAAAGACAGAAGATTTAAATTTATTCCTAATGATGTCTTTCTAAGAATTTCGATCTCCGCATGAAAATTTGTAAAAGCACATAGCGCCAACTCCAACAAAGGCAATTAACACTTCCAGCGACGCATATCACAAGGAGCGACAACAAGATCATAGCCTTCTGAACTCTATCCGCATATGCGCTATTCATACGGAAAAATGGTTCATCCCCTAACCCTTTCGAAGTTTATTGCAGTCAAGTCTGAAGTCTTCTAAATCTAAATGTTCTGAAATGGTAATTTCTAAACCCAGAAGATTTAAATTTATTCCTAATGATGTCTTTCTGAGAATTTCGATCTCCGCATGAAAATTTCTGAAAGCACATAGTGCCAAATCCAATAAAGGCAATTAACACTTCCAGCGACGCACATCGCAAGGAGCGACACCAAGATCACAGCCTTCTGAACTCTATCCGCATATGCGCTATTCATACGGGAAAATGTTTCATCCCCTAACCCTTTTGAAGTTTATCGCACCCAACTCTGAAATCTTCTTAATTTAAATGTTCAGAAATGGAAATTTCGAAACTCAGAAGATTTAAATTTATTCCTAATGATACTAACTTTCTGAGAATTTCGATTTCCGCATGAAAATTCGTGAAAGCACTTAGTGCCAACTCCAATGAAGGCAATTAACGCTTCCAGCGACGCATATCCGCCGTCGTCGGCTTCGCAAATTTAATTAAAACTTCTGCACAGGAAATAACAGAGCAGACGAGCCGCGGTTGAGAAACTCGACTCGGCGCTACGCGACGGGACGAACGAACGTAGGGCGCTCACCCCCGTGAATATCGATCTAACCGTTATATCGCATTTTCCCTTTCCTTTTTTGTCCCCAGTATTTCTCGACCTTATACATTAACAACACGTAGGCTGCAGAGTAGAGAGTGTAAAGCAAAGGCTTCCACCCGCTACAAGTTATTTATAGGGGGTTGTTATGAAGCATTTGATAATAATTACAGAGGGAGAATATTGTCATCGAGATGGTGAAACGATTACGTATCACCTTTTGCTTCAGTCGATTTCTATATGAAGAATGCTCTTAATTATAAGCATCTATTCAAGAATATTCAATAAGTTTTTTTTTCAATTTTCTTTTTTTCAATAGGGTTCAAATGGAAAAAAGTTTCTTTGATTTGTGGGAACGTCGCCCAGAAAATTTCAAATCAGGAAAAAAATGCCTGCAATTGAACTACAATTTTTAACTGAATGCAATTTTTAATTAAATGCCAATAAACTTGAAAATTTAAACTTTTTAAACTTTTATAAATTAAACTGTTCAAAGGTTTCTATTTGAAAATATGAATCTACCATATCATTTTCAGTCAGAATAAAAAATTAATAATCAAAATTCCTCCCTTCCAACTCATTAAAAATGATCCAAACAAAATAAGTGCCTATTCCAATTTTTTAAAAACTGGAAATCCAAAATTTCCTCAATTCGAACTCGAGTAAAATCCCTGAAATAAAAAAATGTGCCTCTTCCAATTGAGAAAGAAGATTGAAAATAAAAAGTTTCCGCCTTGAACTCAATAAAAATGATAAAAAGAATAAATGGCCAGTTCCAGTTAAAAAAAAAAAAATTCATCCCTTCCAACTCAATAAAAATGTTGAAATAAAAAAATTAATCATATTGCAATTCATATAATATTGGAAACCACAATTTCCTCTTTTCAAAGTCTATAAAAATGTTCAAAATTCCAAATTTTCCTGCCTCCAGCTCAATGAAAATGTAAAAAATAAAAAAGTTCTCTATGAATTCGGAAAAAAATGAAACACTAAAATTTCTTGCCTTTCTTACAAAATTATAATTGTGAAATTCAAAAATTTGTTATGCATAAATCTTTTTAAGTGGAATTATTTTTTAAGCCGTTTTAAATTAATAAATGCTCAATTTCCTTAGGATATCAAAATTCAAAACTTTTGCTTAAAAATTTAATATTTTTTAGAACATGAATTTTCAAACGTATCGTTGAATTATCAACTAAAAAATACAAATTTATAATACAAAATGGAATAGTTAAATTTTCAGTTAAAAAAATTAATTTTTAATAACAAAAAAAAAGAATTTTTCAATCAAATCGATGAATTTTTTAATAAAAAACATAAATTTATACATGCATTATTTTAAACCAAATACATGAATTTTAAGCCGAACTGTTCAATTTTCAAGCAAGGAGTTTAATTTTCTATTAAAAAATGTATTTTCAACAAAATACATGAATTTTAACTAAGAAAGATAAATTTTCGCCAAAAATGAAATAATTACCTATATTTCGCTTAAAAAAATTAATTTTAAACCAAAAAACGAATTTTCAAGGAAATAGTGAAATTTTCAACGAAACCATTTTTAACTAAAATCAAGAACATTCAACCAGGGAACTGAATTTTTAACAAAGCAATTCAACTTTTAACCAAGTATTCAAATTTTCAACTAAAAAATTTAATTTTCAACAAAAATGGAATAATTCCATTTTCAGTTAAAAAAGTAATTTTCAACCATAAGAAAAACGAATTTTCGACAAAATAGATAAATTTTTACTGAATTATTGAATTTTAAACCCAAAAAGACGAATTTTCAAGACAACAGTTGAATTACAAAAAATTTACTTTATCAAAATTGTTAAATTTCCTACAAAATAGATTAAGTTTTCACCAAATAGTTTGATTTTAACCAAAATCATGAATTTTCAGCGAAGAATATTATTTTTCGTTCGAAAAAGACGAATTTTTAATAAAATACATAAATTTTTAACTAAAACAGATCAATTTTTATCCAAAAATGCAATAGTTCAACTGTTAGATATGGAAATAAGTTTTCAACAAAATACATGAATTTTCAAGTAAAAAAAAAATTTAATCAAAAATAGAATTGTTCAATTTTTAATTAAGAAAATAAATTGTCAACAAAATACATGCATTTTCAACAAAATACATGAATTTTCAATTAAAACAGATCAGTTTTGGTCCAAAAATCTAATTGATCAATTTTTAATTAGGAAAATGAATTTTCAACAAAATACATGAATTTTCAACTTGCTTCCCCTCAGATAAAATTTTGTTAATTAGCTCATTTTTCCTTGTATAAAATAATGATTACAAGCTTATTTTTTTATCATTCTTCCCATACTCGAACTTAAGGGAGTAGATTTCACGTTCCTGGAATATTTCCGCGGAAATCTATAGAAAACATGATTACCCGAGTTTTCCATAATATCTCTCCACTTCTTTCATGAAGGCATTAAATTGCCATCTCGTTAGATATAAGCACTAGCTCGCTCCCAGGCAGGATCTTTGAGCCTTTTTCATCCGTAATCTCGGTCATACGCATGGGATGAGGTTGATCATCTGCTTATATAGTGTATACTTAGTAGAACATATATATGCATATCTCTACATATACGTATAGTTGAATATCGCTTATATAGGCTGGAAACGCAATATAGCATGTGCACTGGTCACTTATGTCAGAGTGTTAGAACGTAGTATCGGCGATAGAGCGTAGCGGGGATAGCTGAGGGCGCAGAGGGTGCACCGACGCTCGCGGGTAGAATATGTAGCTCTACCATGCGTGGTGGTGAGAGCAAGCAAGTGCAGGAATAATAGACCAGAGCAGAGACAGCGAGAAAGAGCAGATACAGAGAGAAAGAGCAGAGACAGTGAGAAATAGCAGAGACAGCGAACAAGAGCAGGGACAGCGAGGAAAAGCAGAGACAGCGAACAAGAGCAGAGACAGCGAGAAAAAGCAGAGACAGCGAACAAGAGCAGAGACAGCGAGAAATAGCAGAGACAGTGATAAAAAGCAGAGACAGCGAGAAAGAGCTGAGACAGTGAAAAAAAGCAGAGACAGCGAGAAAGAAAAGACACAGCGAGCAAGAGCAGAGACAGCGAGACAAAGTAGAAACAGCGAGGAAGAGCAGTGACAGCGAGTAAGAGCAGAGACAGCGAATAAGAGCAGGGACAGCGAACAAGAGCAGGGACAGCGAGAAAAATCAGAGACAGCGAGAAAGAGCAGAGACAGCGAGAAAGAGCAGAGAAAGCGAACAAGAGCAGAGACAGCGAACAAGAGCAGAGACAGCGAGAAAGAGCAGAGACAGTGAGAAAGCGCAGAGACAGCGAGAAAAAGCAGAGACAGCGAGAAAGAGCAGAGACCGCGAACAAGAGCAGGGACAGCGAGAAAAAGCAGACAGCGAACAAGAGCAGAGACAGCGAGAAAGAGCAGAGACAGTGAGAAAGAGCAGAGACAGCGAGAAAAAGCAGAGACAGCGAACAAGATCAGGGATAGCGAGAAAAAGCAGAGACAGCGAACAAGAGCAGGGACAGCGAACAAGAGCAGGGACAGCGAGAAAGAGCAGAGACAGCGAATAGCGAGAAAGCGAATAGCGAGAAAGCGAATAGCGAGAAAGCGAATAGCGAGACAGCGAATAGCGAGAAAGCGCAGAGACAGCGAGAAAGAGCAGAGACAGCAGCAGGTAGCTGGGAGAGGAAAGTGTGGTATCGAGGGCATCGATCCTGCCGGGTCACTGCGGGGTCTCGCCTGCCTGCCTGGTGTTCCCAGCCTGCCTCCTATCCAGACTCTAACTAGATCGGACTCTGCCGCGTCCTGATTCGCTAATGAGTTCGCTGTTCGCACAAACTGAGACACAAAATCAGATTATTTTACACACAAGAAAAAAAGAAAGAAAATACTACACGAACATTTATAAAAAAAAGAATTTCAATGATTTTTTCTTCTTTTTTTCTTTTTCTACCATAAAGATGATTGGGAAAGTAAATGTTGCAGAAACGTGAAACCTCCCACCTCGCAGAACACAGTGGGATAAATCTTGGAATTTACTGTTCAAAAATCAATACAGTCCACAATTTTCATCCGATTTGTAATTTTTTTTATACTTAAGGGAATTTAATTTACAAGAGATTTATCCAAGCCGATTTTTTAATTTTTTTTAGGGGCATGGTTTGATTTTTCACGAAAAATGTAAATTTGATTTAAATTTAATTTTTAGCGAATTTAAAATAAAATATATTTAAATGTGATCAAAAACAGTTGAATTTTCTACAAAAAAAAAATATTTATGAACCAAGAAAGATGAATTGTCTACTATGAAATATAAAATTTCTACCAAAAGACGAACTTTCAACCAGTTGAATGAAATGAAAAATTAAACAAATTTTGAACAAAATAGTTGAAACCTCAAAGAAATAGATGAGATTTCAATCAAAAAAGAACAATTTTAAACCAAATAGTTTAATTTTCAACTAAAAAATATATTTTTAGAACTATAAATGGAACCGACTCATTTTCTTTATAAAAAATGAATTTCCAATTTAAAAAAATGAATTTTCAACAAGTTCAAGACTAATTTTTAATCAAATAGTTGAATCCTCAACAAAAATATGAAATTTCAATAAACAAGATTAATTTTCTAACCAAATAATTGAATTTTTCATTTTATATCGAATAAATTTCTAACCAAAAATGTAACAGTTAAATTTTCAAAGAAAAAAATTAATTTTGAACAAAAAAAGCGAAATTTTAACAAAAAAATGTATTAAAACTTTCAAACAAAGAGTTGAATTTTCATTTGAAAAAGATGAATTTCAAACCAAGAAAACGAATTATCTACAAAACACTTGAATTTTCAACACGAAAATATGATTTTTCAACAAAAAAGTTAATATTCTACCAAATAGAAAAATGTTGAGAAAAATTGTTGAATTTTCAACTAAATAGTTAAATTTTCAGCAAAAAATATGAATTTTCTACAAAAAAATGCAAAAATATGAATTTTCAACAAAAATTATGAATCTTCAACCAACAAAAATTAATTTTGAACAAAATAATTGAATCATCAATCAAAACATATTAACTTTCAACCAAACAATTGAATTTTTACCTCAAAAGTATGAATTTGCAACCACTAATAATTGCATTTTGAACTAAAAAGTCGAATCTTCAAGCCAAAAAATCCAATTTTTTAGAAGACAGTTGAATTTTCAATCCAGATTGATTATTTTTCAACATATAACTTTTCTACCAAAACATATGAATTTTTAATACAGAAAAGATTAATTTCTAATCTATAAAGACAAATTTTCCACAAAGCAGTTGAATTTTCGAACAAAAAAGATTACTTTTGAACAAAATAGTTGAATTTTTAACAAAAAAGATTAAACTTAAACCAAATAGTTGAATTTTTAATCCAAAAAGACAAACGTTCTATATAAATAAAAAATTTTTCAATATAACAGTTAAATTTTCAACAAAATAATTAAATTTTGATCAAAATAATTAAATTTTCATCAAAATAGTTGAATTTTCAAGTAAAATGATCAAACTTGAAAAAAATCAGTTCGAAGAAATATGTTCAAATTCCACTCAAGTAGTTTTGAAAAAAACAATTTAATAAAAAACAGTCGAATTTTTAACCAAAAATATGAATTCTTAACAAAAAATGTAATAGTTGATAATCTAACCAAAAACTATTTTTATTTGAAATAAAAAATAGTCGCATTCAGTAAAAAATACGAATTTTCAAGAAAATAGTTGAATTTTATAATAAAAATTATCAGTTTTCAACCAAAAATGGAACCAAAAAAATTCCAAAAAACAAAACAAAAAACGACTTTTCAACAAAATGGTTCAATTTGTCAAGAAGATTAATTTTCTACCGAAAAAGAATGAATTTAGAACAAGAACAAAAAATCAATTTTCAACCCAATTTTTGGATTTTCAATCAATTTTCAACCAATTTTCAACCAATATTGGATTAGTTAAATTTTCAGTTAAAAAAAGTAATTTTCAACCAAAAAAATGAATTTTCAACATAATAGTTAAATCGTCAACCGATAAAATGAATATTTTACAAAGTGATTCAACTTTCAACCGATTAGTTGAATTTTCAACCAAAGACGATGAATTCTGAATAAAAAATTTTATAGTTGAATTTTCAACAAAAAGGATCAATTTTTAACCAAAAATAGGATAGTTAAATTTTCAGTTGAAAAAAAATTAATTTTTACCAAAAAAACTAATTTTTAACAAAATAATTCAAGAAAGGCGGACTTTTTTGTTTATAAATTCATAATATGATAAAAATTTGTTTAGAAAATTGTTATTAACAATAAAAATTGTTGTTTTACATTTAAATATTCCTAATAGTTTAGAAATGAGCTATTTATATCTGATTACGTTAAAAGAACCAACTTTGCATGTCAAAAAATGGCGCAATACTGCATTTGTTAATTAAGTTTGTTTAAACAATCATTAATTCTTCTTGAATTTACTGAAAAGTTTAGAAATTAGTTATTTACATTTGATTACTTCGAAAGAAGCAAGTTTGTACATCGAAAAAGAGTCCGATAGTGTATTTGTTAATTAAATTTGTTTAAACAATCATAAATTGTTATTGTATGGCTAAATATGATAACTAGGTGGCAGTGCCAAAAGCAATTCGTGGTCGATTCCGTAGAAAAAACTTTATTCCCTCATAAATACCTAATGTAGATAATTATTTATAAAATTTGTTTATAAAATATCCAATTATTTAATAACTTTCATTAAATCAATCCAAAATCTCTTTTTGTCTCTAAATTGTTTTAATTCAGTGCGAATCGTGGGCAAATTCCACAAAACTATCGCATTGCACTTATTTGTTTATAACAAATTCAATAAATTTATAAACATCTGCGTTGCAGCCAAAAAGCTTTCATGGTTCATTGCATTCTACGTATTTTGGAATAAATCCAAGAATTTATCAAAAAACGGAACTCTTCAAAAGTCAAAAATTTTTTTCCCTATTTTTGTTATTAAATAAAAAAAATGTAATAAAGTATGCTGTTTGTAATTAATACGTTATTATGAACTTTTATTAAAACAAAAAAAGCTTTCAAATCGATTATGAATTGTCATCTAAAAATCAATTTTTTCATTGAAGTTTTTTGGCCCCACTTATAGCGGTGGGGGGGAGGGGGGGTCCACGTTTATGGAATATTAATCTGGAAGTATTGATTTAATGGCATTAATTGAAGGAGGGGTGACAAGTTTCAGTTCCAAGAATGAAATAATTATCCATCAGAAGTTTGTGCTTTTCATCAATCAATTATTCAGCAGTTCTAGAAGTTCGATAATTTAGCCTTTCCTCGAGTTCTTGTTTCATATCCTTCATTGAAGTATGTAATTAAATTCCTGACTCCAGAGGGTAGAGTTTATTAATAAATTTTTCCCTCGAATGTCCTTAACTGATTTTCCTCTTATTTTATATCACTTCTATTGTTCTTCGAATTTTCTTCTCTCAAGTTTCTAATAAAAAAAATTAATTGAAAAAAATTTAATAATTAATAATAAGGGGAAGAGAAATAGGGGAAATGAGGGGAGGGGAAGTAGGGGAAGTGAAAATTATTCCCGAAATTTAAAATTCCCGAAAGCGCAACTCACAATTTACAGATCGCAACTCATCAGGGGAAGAGCAATAGGGGAAATGAGGGTAGGGGAAGCAGGGGAAGTGGAAATTATTCCCGAAATTTTAAATTCCCGAAAGCGCAACTTACAATTTACAACTCACAACTTATAGTTTGCAACTCATAAGAGGAGGATAAACAGGGGAAATGAGGGCTGGAGAATTAGGGGAAGTGAAAATTATTCCCGAAATTTTAAATTCCCGAAAGCGCAACTCACAACTTATAGATCGCAACTCATAAGGGGAAGAGCAATAGGGGAAATGAGGGTAGGGGAAGTGGAAATTATTCCCGAAATTTTAAATTCCCGAAAGCGCAACTCCCAATTCACAACTTACAATTCGCAACTCATAAGGGGAGAAGCAATAGGGGAAATGAGGGTAGGGGAAGTAGGGGAAGGGGAAATTATTCCCGAAAGCGCAATTCGCAATTTGCAACTCACAATTTGCAACTCACAATTTGCAACTCCCAACTTACAGTTCGCAACTCATGAGAGGAGGATAAATAGGGAATTTGAGGGGAAATGAGGGCTGGAGAATTAGGGGAAGTGAAAATTATTCCCGAAATTTTAAATTCCCGAAAGCGCAACTCAC
>JAABKJ010014708.1:0-10061 GCA_011634705.1 Andricus grossulariae
GGTCCAGATGAGAAGGAATGATTTTTATCTTTCAGACAAGAAAGAGTCAGTTAATCACTCTTACACATTGTCCTTTTGAAGCCATAAAATTTGACACTCACATCAAACTGAGTTAAACTTTCCGCTGAAAGTTTACCTCGGTTTGGAGTAATCAGCCTACTATTACCTTGCTTGAACGGAATTTTCAACCCGAGAATATGAATTTCCTACAAAAAAGTCAGTTTATAACTAATCAGTTAAATTTTCGACGAAATAGTTCAATTTTGAGTGGACAAAATTATTTTTTACGAAAAAAAATGAATTTTCAACTAGAATTATGAATCTTCAACAAAAAAGATGAACTCAAGAACATAGTTTAACTTTCGACCAAACAGTTGAATTCACAACTTAAAAAGATAAATTTGAAACGAAAAATTGTAATATTTGAGATTTTATGGTCCAGATGAGAAGGAATTATTTTCATCTTTCAGACAAAAAAAAGTCAGTAAATCACGCTTAGAGATTGTCCTTTTATACTCATAGAAGTTGACATTCACACCAAACTGAGTTAAACTTTCCGCGAAAAGTTTACCTCAGTTTGGTGTAATCAGACGAACGATTACCTGCAATATGAACCTAGGAGTTGAATTCTAAACCAAACAGATTTTTCTTTCATCAAAAAGGACCAAATTTTATTTGATTAATTTTTAGTTTATATTTTGTTCATTTCTTAAATTTTGTAACTAAAGAGTTGAGTTTTTGGATGAAAAAAGAGCAATGTTTATCCAAAAATAGAGTAGTTAAATTTTCATTAGGAAGAATTAATTTTCAATAAAAAAAAAACGAATTTCCTATAAAAAAGTTAATTTATAACCAATCAGTTAAATTTTCAACCAAAGGGTTAAATTTCGAGTTGATAAAATTATTTTTAACAAAAAAAACGAATTTTCAACCATAATTATGAATCGTCAACCAAAAAGATGAATTTAAGAAAATAGTTCAACTTTCAACCAAGAAGTTGAATTTGCAATTTAAAACGAAAAATTAGAATATTTGAGATTTTATGGTCCAGATGAGAAGGAATGATTTTTATCTTTCAGACAAGAAAGAGTCAGTTAATCACTCTTACACATTGTCCTTTTAAAGTCATAAAATTTGACACTCACACCCAACGCAGGTCAACTTTCCGCGGAACCGGTAAACTTTCCGCGGAAAGTTTACCTCAGTTTTGAGTAATCAGCCTACTATTACCGTGCTTAAATTGAATTTTCAACCCGAGAATATGAATTTCCTATGAAAAAGTTAGTTTATCACTAATCAGTTGAATTTTCAACAAAATATTTAAATTTTCAGTTGACAACATCATTTTAAACAAACAAACAAAAATTAGTTTTCAACTAGAATTATGAATCTTCAACCAAAAAGATAAATTTAAGAAAATAGTTCAACTTTCAACCAAGAAGTTGAATTTGCAACTTAAAAAGATAAATTTTGAACGAAAAATGGTAATAGTTGAGATTTTATGGTCCACATGAGAAGGAATGGTTTTTATTTTTCAGACAAGAAAGAGTCAGTGAATCACCCTTAGAGATTGTCCTTCTATAGTAACAGAATTTGAGATTTACTGTTTTGAGAGGGTACACCAAACAGAGTTAAACTTTCCGCGGAAAGTTTACCTCAGCTTGAAGTAATCAGCCGACTATTACCCTGATTGAACGATTACCTGCAAAATTAACCTGAAAGTTGAATTTTAAACCAAAAAGATCAATGTTTATCCAAAAATAGAGTAGTTAAATTTTCATTTAGAAGAAACTATTTTCAATTAAAAAAAACGAATTTTCTACAAAATAGTTTAATTTTGTACCAAATAGTTAAGTAACCAAAATGTTAAATTTTGAAGCCAAAAAGACAAATTTTCTATAAAGCATTTGAATTTTCAGCCCGAGAATGTTAATTTCCAACAAAAAAGTTAATTTATTACCAGGCAGTTGAATTTTCAACATAAGGGTTAAATTTTGAGTTGACAAAATTATTTAACAAAAAAAATGAATTTTCAACTAGAATTATGAATCTTCAACCAAAAAGATGAATTTTAGAAAATAGTTCCACTTTCAACCAAGAAGTTGAATTTGCAACCTAAAACGAAAAATTGTAATATTTGAGATTTAACGGTCCAGCTGAGAAGGAATGATTTTTATCTTTCAGACAAGAAAGAGTCAGTAAATCACCTTTAGAGATTGTCCTTTTATAGTCAAAGACGTTGACATATAGGCACACCAAACTGAGTTAAGCTTTCCGCGGAAAGTTTACCTCAGCTTGAAGTGATCTGCCGATTATCACCCTGCTTGAACGATTACCTGCAACATCAACTTAAGAGTTGAATATTAAACCAAGAAGATTCATGTTTATCCAAAAATAGAGTAGCTAAATTTTCAATAAAAATAATTAATTTTCAATTAAAAAAAAACGAATTTTCTACGAAAATATTTTAGTTTTGTACCAAATAGTTGAGTTACCAAATTGTTCAATTTTTAGTTGAAAAAGACGATTTTCTGTAAAACATTTGAATTTTCAACCCGATAATATGAATTTCCCATAAAAAATTTAGTTTATAACCAATCAGTTGTATTTTCAACAAAATACTTAAATTTTGAGCTGACAAAATTATTTTTGACAATAAAAAAAAAGAACTTTCAACTAGAATTATGAATCATTCACCAAAATGATGAATTTAAGAAAATAGTTCATTTTTTAACCAAGAAATTGACTTTGCAAATTAAAAAGATAAATTTTAAACGAAAAATTGTAATATTTGAGATTTTATGTCCCGGATGAGAAGGAATTATTTTTATCTTTCAAGCAAGAAAGAGAAGTTGACATTTACACCAAACTGAGTTAAACTTTCCGCGGAAAGTTTACCTCAGCTTGAAGTAATCAGCCGACTATTACCCTGCTTGGACTATTACCTGCAACATTAACCTAAGAGTTGAATTTTAAACCAAAAAGATTAATGTTTATCCAAAAATAGAGTGAATTTTTAACAAAATAATTAATTTTTGAACAAAAAATTGATTTTCTATCAGAAAAAGAAGAGTTCTTACAAAATGCATAAATTTCTAACTGTATAGTTGAATTTTCAATCTAGAAGATTCATTTTCTACAGAAATGACAAATTTTTATCAAATAACAGAATTTTTGAACCTAATAGTTTGAACAATTGATGTGTTGTTAGTTCAAATTTTATATTAGTTTTTTTAACAAAAAAGGTAATTTATAACGAATCAGTTGAATTTTCAATAAAATAGTTAAGTTTTCGATTGAACGAATTACTTTTCAACCAAAAAAATTTAATTTTCAACTAAAATTTTGAATGTTCAACCAAAAAAATGAATTTTCAAGGAAAAATATCACTTTTCAGCCAATAAGTTTAATTTTCAACCTAACAAGATGAATTTACAACAAAAATTGAAATAGTTGATATTTTAACAAACAAAAATTGGATTAAAAATAAAAAACAGTTGGATTTAACCAACAAAGATGAATTCCCAACGAAATACTCGATTTTTAGACAAAAAATTCATTTCGTACTAAAAAAGACAAATTTTTAACAAAATATATAAATTTTTAACCTAAGAGTTGAATTTTGAAACCAAAATATTTTTTTTTTACCAAAAAAGATCTAATTTTATTTGATTAATTTTTAGTTTATATTTTATTCGTTTCCCAAAATTTGTAACTAAAGAGTTGAATTTTCAAATAAAAAGAGACAAATGTTTATCCAAAAATAGAGTAGTTGAATTTACATCAAGAAGAATTAACTTTTAATAAAAAAATGGATTTTCTACAAAATACGCGAGTGGGTATACCAAACTGAGTTAAACTTTCCGCGGAAAGTTTACCTCAGTTTGGAGTAATCAGCTGATTATTACCCTGTTTGAACGATTACCTGCAACATTAACCTAAAAGTTGAAATTTGAACCAAAACGATTTTTTTTTAACCAAAAAAGACCAAATTTTGTTCGATTAATTTTTAGTATATATTTTGTTCGCATCCCAAATTTTGTAACTAACAAGTTGAATTTTTAAATAAAAAAAGATCAATGTTTATACAAAAATAAAGTAGTTAAATTTTCATTAAGAAGAAATTATTTTCAATGAAAAAAAAAACAATTTTTTACAAAAATAATTCAATATTATACCAAATATTTGAGTTACCAAATTGTTAAATTTTTAAGCCAAAGAGACAAATTTTCTATGAAGCATTTGAATTTTCAACCCAAGAATAGGAATTTCCAACAAAAGGTTAATTTATAACCAATCAGTTGATTTTTCAACAAAATAGTTCAATTTTGAGTTGAAAACATTATTTTTAGGAAAATAAAATGAATTTTCAACTAGAATAATGAATCTTCAACCAAAAAATGTAATAAACTAAAGACACAATTTTTTCACAATTTTCCGGTAACGCTACTATGTTTTCACCTTGACAAATATTTTCTACCAAAAAAGACTAATTTTTAACAAATAACATAATTTTTCAACCAAATAGTTTAAACAATAGATGTGATGTTGGTCCACATTTTATTTTAATTGTTTTTAGTTTATATTTTTTCGTTTATTAAATTTTATAACCTAATGATTACATTTTTAAACAAAAAAAGATACATTTTAAACAAAAAATGTTATAGTTGATATTTTAATCAAGAAAAGATTTTTATTTCAAATCAGAAATAGTGTAATTGAACCAAAAAGGAAGAATAGTTTTTTACAAAAAAAAAAATAACGTAACTTTTTACCTGAATTGTTTAAACAGTAGATGAGATGTTAGTCCAAATTAAAAAAACAAACATTTTTAGTTTATAGAATTATGTAACTAAATAGTTGAAGTTTTAAACAAAATAAATCAATTTTTAACAAAAAATTGAGTAGTTAAAGTTTCATTTGAGGAGAATTAACTTTCAATTGGAAAAAGCGAAGTTTCTACAAAATAATCTAGTTTTGCACCAAATGTGGAATTTTATAGAAAATTGTTGAATTTTGAAGCCAAAAAGAAGAATTTCCTACAAAAAAGTTGAATTTTTAAGATGAAAAGATGAATTTTCAAGAAAAAATTGTATTAGTTGTTTCACCAAAAAATTTGGATAAAAAAAATTTTTATAAAAAGGTGAATTTTTAACAAAATACTTCATTTTTGAACAAATAATTGATTTTCTACTGAAAATAGACAAATTTTAAAAAAATGCATAAATTTTAACTGTATAGTTGAATTTTCAATATTAAAGATTAATTTTCTACAGAAAGGACAAATTTTTATGAAATAACATAATCTTTGAACTAAATAGTTTGAACAATTAATATGTTGTTAGTCCAAATTTTATATTGAATATTTTTAGTTAATATTTTTTCAATTTCTGAAATTTTGGAACTAAGTAGTTTAATTTTTAAGCGAAAAAAATGTCAGTTTTCTACCAGAAATTCGGTAGTTAAATTTTCATTGAGAAGAATTAATTTTCAATAAAAAAAGGAATTTTCTATTAGAATGTTGAATTTTGTACTAAATAGTTGAATTTTATACCCAATCGTTGAATTTTAAAGCCAAAGAGATGAATTTTCTATAAAGCAGTTGAAATTTCAACTCGACAATATGACTTTTCAACAAAAAAGGTAGTTTAGAACCAATCAGTTGAATTTTCAATAAAATAGTTAAGTATTCAATTAAACAAATTACTTTCAAACTAAAAAAATCGAATTTCCAACAAAATTTTGAATCTTCAGAAATAAAAAAATAAATTTTTTAGGAAAAAGTTCACTTTTCAGCCAATAAGTTTAATTTTCAACCGAACAAGACGAATTTACAACAAAATTGGTAATACTTCATATGTTGAGAAAATTTTTTTTTCAAAATTGGATTACAAATAAAAAACAGTTGGATTTAACCAACACAGATGAATTTTCAACGAAATACTTGATGTTTATACAAAAAGTTTATTTTATACTAAAAAAGACAAATTTTCAACAAAATACATAAATTGATAACCTAGGAGTTGATTTTTCAACCAAAAAGTTTTGTTTTTTTCTACCAAAAAGGACCAAATTTTATTTGATTAATTTTTAGTTTATATTTTGTTTATTTTCCAAATGTTGTAACTAATGATTTGAATTTTTAAATAAAAAATATCAATGTTTATCCAAAAATAGAGTGGTTAAATTTTCATTAAGGAGAATTAATTTTCGATAAAAGAAAAGAAATTTTCTACAAAATAGTTTCATTTTGTTCCAAATAGTTGAGTTACTAAATTGTAAACCAAATTGTTGACAAAAAAAAATTTTTTTAAATTAGAATTACGAATCTTCAAACAAAAAGATGAATTTAAGAAAATAGTTCAGCTTTTATTCAAGTAATTGAATTTGCAACATGAAAAAATAAATTTTGAACGAAAAATTGTAATAGTTGAGATTTGAAAAAAAAGTTTTTGATTAGCAATAAAAAACAACTGGGTTTACCCAAAAATATGAATTTTAAACAAAATACTTGATTTTTAAATAAAAAGGTGATTTTCTACTAAAAAAAAGAATTTTTAACAAAATACATAAATTTTTAATCAAATAGATAAACTATAAACTAAGAAGATCAATTTTCTTCCAGAAAAGACGATTTTTCAACAAAATACATAAATTCTTAACCAAATAATTGAATTTTTAACCAAAGAGATTAATTTTTTCTACCAAAAAAGACGATTTTTCAACAAAATACATACATTTTTAACCAAATAATAGAATTTTCAAACCAAAAAGATTCATTTTTTCTTACCGAAAAAGACGATATTTCAACAAAATACATCAATTTTTAATCGAGTAGTTGAATATTTGACCAAGAAGATTAATTTTTTACCAAAAAAAGACGAATTTTTAACAAATTGTTTAAATTTTTAAATAAATAGATTGTACAATGGATGTTGTGTTAGTCCAAATTTTATTTCAATAATTTTAAGTCTATAATTTTAAGTTTAAAATTAAGTTAATAAAGTCTCTACAAAACAGTTTCATTTTGTACCAAGTAGTTGAATTTTACAACAAATAGTTGAATTTTGTAAAAAATTGTTAAATTTTCAAGCCAGAGAAACGAATTTCCTATAAAACAGTTCAATTTCCAACTCAAAAATATAAAGCTTTTTAAAAAAGGTAATTTACAACTAATCAGTTGAGTTTTCAAAAAAAAAAAAATTTTGTTGCACAAATTACTTTTTAAAACAAAAAAACCGAATTTTCGAAAAAAATTCAGTTGAAAACAAAAAACAGTTGGATATAAGCTGAAAAGATGAATTTTTGAAAAAATACTTGATTTGTAAATACAAAAATTAATTTTTTACTAAAAAAGACGAGTTTTTGAACAAAATACATAATTTAAAAATCAAATAGCTAAATTTTCTACCAAATTGTTGAATTGTTACATTTTGAACCGAAAAATGTGAAATTTCTGCAGAAATTGATGAATTTTCAGGCCAAGAAGATGATTTTTAAATAAAACAGTGGAATTTTCACTCAAGGAATATTTTTTATTTAATAAACAAAAATCAATCAACAACAGATTGTCTCATATTTCTTCATTTAATTGAAAATTTATGTTTTGATTATTATTTTTATATGAGACACAAATAAGATATATGTATAAGAATAATGTTATAAGAGCAAAATAAATATTAAAATATGAAGAAAAAGTAAAATAAAATGATATAAAAATAGATATATATATATAGTCCATTGCGATTAAGAAAAGTGTAATAAAAAATATTTGCAAAAAATCGCAGGAATCGAGACCGGACTTTCCGGTTACGAATCGCGGTCCATGTAACATGCGTCGATTTTTTTTAACACAGTTTTTCTAAAGAAAAATGGAAATTATTTTACATATTATGAACCCGAATGTATATGAATGGCATACACAGAATTGTATAAATGATACAAATTATTATAAAAAATAGTGTTTATACCGAATGTCCTTTCTATTTTATTTACCTCGTCATGTGTTAGTGGAGAAAAAGTCGATTTCAGATCCACGAGTCTGACCCACATTTCTTGACAATATCGTTTTATAGTAGATAAGTATATATTGTGCGTATAACATCAAACGCCAACTCTAATATTCCATTTAAATGAGTTTTCCAGAAATCAGATAGCTGAAAAAGTAAATTCAAATGTTGGGATGGGTTTTGTTCAATATATTATATTATTATTGAATAGCTTACTTTTTGTGAAAAAACATAAATTATTACGGTGCTTGATTATTTTGATTATTAACACTTAAAAGTTACTCCAAAGACGATTTCAAGTGAAAAAATACATGTCAAAAAAGCCTCCTCATCTGTATGGTACACGCTGAAATATTATATATAGTTTATATATAGTGTGAAGTATTATATATAATATATTTTTTTTTTATATAAAAAGTAAATAGAACAAATTAATATTATATATAATACTTCACACTATATATAAACTATATATAATATTTCCGCCTGGGTGTCCCAACCTATACATATAAAAATGCGATTACTCTGATGATTTATACTTAAAAGCTACTACAAAGACGATTTTTAGTGAAAAAAATGTAAAAAATTGTCTTAATCTATATGGTACGCTCGTCCTAACCTTTACATATAAAAATTCAATTATTTTGATTACTAACATTCAAAAGTTACTCCAAAGGCGATTTTAAGTGAAAAAATACGTGTAAAAAAAGTGCCCTAATCTATATGGTACATGCGGAAATATTAAATATAGTTTATATATAGTGTGAAGTATTATATATAATATTTATTTGTTTTATACAAAAAGTGAATAAAACAAATGAATATTGTATATAATACTTCACTCTATATATAAACTATATATAATATATCCGCCTGGGTATCCCAACCTATACATATAAAAATGCGATTATTCTGATGATTTACACTTAAAAGTTACTACAAAGACGATTTTCAGTGAAAAAATACGTGTCAAAAAACGTGTCCCAACCTGTACGAAACTCCCCTACCGGTCAAAATTCGACGTCCGGTTTTTGGTGATCGATCCCCCCTAATTTGTTCGTTTTCCGGAAAATGAAATTCCATAATTTATTTTTCGAATCGGTCAATATTAACCCCGGCCCCGGGCTTTTGAAATTAACATAGGTTTTTAAATGGGAAAAACTTGATTTTCGAAAAAATGGAAAAAAGAAGTACTTGTTAATAACTTTTTGGAAATTAAAGTACAGTCAACTCTCAAGGAATGTTTGAGAAATAATTTCCACATAATAATTTTCCATTTTGACCCTCTAACTCCCTTGTATTGTGCCCGGAAGATGCCCAAAAAATACAAAATTGTTTTATGTAAAAATCATGCTAGGACGGTATTTTTTAAAAATTTTTTCTAAATTAACTATTTTTATTCGATAAGTAACAAGATTCAGAATATTTTTTAACTAATTTTTAATTTTTGAAATGATTATTATTTGTTTAAACAATTTTCTTGTCGCCTTAAAATCGTGAAAAGTTATTATTTTTCGCGATAAGTGATACAGTTGATAAATTTCCAGAATATTTTTGGCTTAAGGCGCAATAATAATAATACGTCATAAAATGCGTTTTTTCAATGAAATAGTTTAATTTAAATTAATCTAATTAACAGATTAATTTTCAACCAGATAGTTGAATTTTTAAGCAAAAAAGGTAAAATTTGTACCAAGAGATGAATTTCCAAATTCAGAAAGTTTATTTTTAATCGAATAGTTAAATTGACAAGCAAATAGTTCATTTTTGACATTTTTGAATATAAATTAAAAAACATGAATTTTAAACGATGAAGTTGAATTTTTAACCCGTAACTAAAACAAAAGTAATGGTGCTTGAAGGAAAAAAATATATATATATATAAGTATAAATTTCTAACAAAACAGTTGAATTTTTAACAAAAAGGTAATTTTTAACAAAATAGTTAAATTTTCCACCCAAAAACATGAATTTTCATTTAAAAAAATTTTTAAGCCAAAAGACGAATAATCTACAAAACTGTTCAATTTTCAGCCGGAAGATATAATTTTT
>JAABKJ010014709.1:0-10060 GCA_011634705.1 Andricus grossulariae
GACTGTACCTTTTTTATCCCAATATAGTCTATCTTTTACACCCGATTTTTGTAACTCGTCTAGTAATAATTCTGCCTTATTTTTGTATGTTTTTGGAACCGATGTAAAAATTTCCTCAGTATTAATAGTTGTACCGTTCACCATATAATTCACCTCCTCCTCCGTACCGTTTGTCTTATCACAGGGTACTTGCTTGTTTGTTGGCGTTGTTGTTCGCGATTCCTCAGTGAAGAAACTAAGTTTTTGTAGAACTTGTTGGTACATTTTCCATTTTTCACGATCATCTTTCACCGACTGTGAATTTAAAATTTGACCCATTTCCATATCCAACCTAGTAAGAGCATTGCCCGGTGTTTGGGTGGTTGGTAGAGAAAAATTTATATTTAGAACATCATTTTGCTGTTGTTGTGGTGGTTGTGGAAATTGTTGAACGATCGAGGTCTGTTGTTGGAGTTGTGACAGGCGACGATCTTGCTGAGAAAAGATTTGAAAGAAGTGAACTGATAATGGGTGCTATCAAAAGTGGTAAAAATCCACCTTTTTGTACCATAAAACTTTTTTTACTTTTCCAAGTGCCGTGCGGTGTGGCTAATTTCCGTAACGCGTGTCGATGTTTTTTCAGTTTTAGTTTTTCGCTTTTTTTCAAAGAAACATTCCCGTGTAAAATGTTCAACGCGCACTCGCAAATACATTTAACAAGATTTGGATCAGCAGTCTTAAGTATTACACGACGTTAATTGGTGTTTAGATGGAATAAAGCACGCAATGCTGCGGCGTTTTTCACACCGATTGGACGTTTAGGTGTTTTCGACTTCATCACATGTGCACGACTGGAACAGAAGTATCGCTGTTTCGGGATCTTGTACCCTTTGCAGAAACGTAGACGTAGTGATACGGATCGGTAGGGAATATTGCCGTTCTGAAGCGACAATTACCATATGTTGAATTTGTGCACGATCTCGGGGATTTTTAAAAACAATATAATTTGCATTCTGCGATATATCGCGCTGGCTGTGGCCCTGATGAAACAGATTCTGCGAAATAAAAATTGCACTCAAGTTTTTGTGATGGCTACCCTTGGTAAAAAGATCGACTATTGTATTATTTGAAGATTCACGCATCAAATCGTCAATAATGATTAATTTCACCCGCTTATCATTGGAATAATCGGATGATTGAGGCAATCCTTCACGAAATTCAATATTTCTTCCATATTCAACATAAGATGGCTGCCATTCGGAATAACAGAAAATTATTCGTTCGAAAACTGCATCACACATTTCGCCAATGTGATGAATCAATTTTTTTACAAAGAATGTCTTGCCATACCCTGTAGGACCGCAAATCATCGATGTGAATAGATGCTTCCATCTTGGATCCATTTTACAAATAATATCATAAATCTAAGAATCACTTTTTTTTATACATCTCCCCACCTCCCACGCACACACACAGACAGCCTAACCAATATTGTAAAAAAACTTGAACATGAAGTTAGCTAAAAAACCACAGCCTGCAACGCAACCAGGCAAATAAGCTTGTAAGCCTGGTTGTCGCGGCCGCATTATTCAGCTGTTACCATTGTAATATCAGCTCAGTTCTCGCAGTACTAGCTTGTACCGCCGCGCGTCTCTGGCGTCCAGGAAATGAGCTAATACCCTGGACGCCGCGCCTGCCCATGTCTCATATGAGATTATTACGAGACATGGCCGCCGTCCCGCCGCCACCACCGCCCCCTATCCCCATCACCTTCTACCACGCTTCAGTGCTTTGAAAATGTCGAAAAAGATATTGTGATACTCTAGGATCTTTTTCGTGAAAACTAAATAATTTTATAATTGAAGGACATTGAATTACATAAGGAAATTTCTTTGAACCTTATTATTTTATTCAAATTTCAGTTTTACAAAAAAACCTATAAATGTTTTTACATACGTAAAAGTGTATGGCGGAAAAGAAAAAAGGAGAAATGCGTGAATAAATCTATTTATAAATCTCCAATAAATCTAGTTCCTTCACTACCATATACCTGAGAGTATTTACAAAAGCTTATACAGATTTTAATCAATCTTGATTTTTTTCTAATTTTCGCCCCGGGCGAGTTCCAGTCCGTCCGTGTTTTCCGGGACTGGTTAAACGAAGGCTAGGCCCCAGGGAACTGGGGTAGGACGTAGGTCCGAGGGTATACCCGTTCCCAGCTATTTCGGCCCGCCCCTCCACGCACGATGCGCTGGCGCTAATTCATGGCGAACAAAACCCCACAAACAACCTCAGATTTAAAGGACGTAGACGTATCCGAGCCAGCGGTGGCACTCAATAAAGTGATTGAGACTTCCGAAGCCGCAGTATTATCATCAGGCCGGGATACGATGGAGGGCACGTATGCCATAAGAAAGAGAATCGAAGAAGAAGAGATGTCGATATTAGAAATAATTGAAAGAATGTCAGACGAGACGCTAAAGATGTCAGACGCTGCTGATAGGCAGCAAAACATCAGTAAGACGGTGAAGAAAGGGATTAAGTACATAGCGGAATTGATCCAACAGTTAAAGATGAAACGGAACGACCAACACAAAGAGATTGACAACTACTGCGGTCTGACTGGCCAAGCCCAGTCATATGTCCATAACAACAGCTTGGGCACTCCAAAGACACCAGTGCTGTCGAACAAAAGATCTGCTAGTAGCCCGGCTGAGAATCAGGCGGCCACTCCGATCGAAAAACGGAAACGTGGCGAAGAAACGCCAAGAGATTGGAAAACAGTCGTAGGTAGAAGAATGAAGATTCCGGAACAGAAATCGAAAGATTTGACTTTTAAAAAAAGAGAAGGAAAATGCTCAAAAGAAGATGAGCCCAAACCAGGAAATGAGCACAATAAACAACGACGCAAACGAAGCAGAAGGGAACGTCTCGATGTCGTGCTTATAAAACCTGCAACAGGGCAGACCTACGCGGGCGTGCTGAGTAATATCAGACAAAAAATCAAGCCTGAAGATACAGGTACGGATATCCGCTCCATTCGTCAAACGCGTGGAGGCGACATTTTAATGGAGCTGGGAAAAGGCACGAAGGACAAGCAAGCCTTTGTAAGTGCCGTAATGACGTCAGTTGGAGAGACGGGAGCAGTCAGGAGTCTGGTACCCAGAATAACCCTGCAAATCATGGATCTTGACAGCATCACGACCAAGGAAGATGTGGAAGAAGCTATAAAACGTGACCTTGAGGGAAACACTGGAGACCTCAAGGTCACTGTCTCCAAAGCGAATAAATGGGGACAAGTCATGGCTATCGTAGACATGAACGTACAAGAGTCTAAGAAACTCCTAGAAGCTGGACGGATAAAAGTTGGCTGGATTTATAGCAAAATCCGAGAGAGGACCCAAGTCGTACGCTGTTTTAACTGCCTCGGCTTTGGTCATCAATCGCGTTACTGCAAAGGACCGGATCGTACTGCCCTATGCTACAAGTGTGGTAAGGAGGGACACAAGGCGGCTACCTGCTCAGAGGAGCTGCACTGCGTCCTGTGCGCAGAAAAGAGCGGAGGCACAGAATCATTGAACCATGTTCTTGGCTCAGGTAAGTGCTCGGTATTTCGCGAGGCCCTGGATTGGGCTAAAGCCAAAATATTGAAATGATTAACATAGTCCAAGCCAACTTAAACAGAAGCAAAATTGCAAACGACCTTCTTACGCAACTCACGTACGATGAGAAGGCCGATTTGCTGATACTCAGCGAGCAGTACCAGGACAGGACGAGCACCACATGGTTCTCGGACAAGTTAGGCACTGCTGCGATATGGGTGACCAACGTAGATAAGGTGCCAGTCGAAAACCACGGAGCCGGCGACGGATACGTCTGGATTAAGAGTGGTAAGATCACTTTTGTGAGCTGTTACCTCACACCAAACGAGTCCATCAAGGATTTCCAGACAAAACTTGCGGACATAGAAGAGATGCTACAAGACATTGAAGAGGACGTAGTTATCGCTGGAGACTTCAACGCAAAAGCCCTAGAGTGGGGTATGGCGTATATGGACTCTAGGGGTAAAAAAGTGATGGAGATGGCTGCAAGAAGAGGTCTCATCGTTATGAATACGGGAGTGACCACCTTTCGACGCGCTGGACAGAGGGAAACCATTCCTGACATATCTCTGGTGACAGAGAACCTTGCCAGAAGGGTCAAAAACTGGAGGGTCATGGAAGACTTCACTGGAAGTGACCATTTGTATATAAACTTTCGTATACAATTGTCCCTGTACCGAGAAAGGCATCAGGCACCCAAACAAGTACTGAAGTGGAATGCCGCCAAGATGGATATGCAAAAGATGACATTAGCGCTTATCAGCAGACAGGAGGCACTTACTGCGATGGCTCAGGAAGACCCAGGGAGGGTTGTTGAGAACACGATGCAGCTAATATGCGAAGTCTGTGATGTATCTATGCCCAAAAAAAGACCACGCGACAATCGACGTCCAGCCTATTGGTGGTCGGACGAGATTGCAAATCGCCGGAAGGAATGCTTCGTCCTAAGGCGTAGAGCCCAGCGGGTGAAGAAGAAGCGACCAGCCGAAGCAGCATTGAGAAACGCTACCTTCAAACAAGCGAAAAAGGAATTGGGAAAATCCATCAAGAAAAGCAAGATCCTTGGATGGCAGAACATCAAGGATGAAGTGGATAAGGATCCCTGGGGTTTGGGCTACAAGATTGTAACTCACAAGCTTGGAAATCTTACCTCAGTGGGACCGCGAGATGCCAGAAAAATGGCAAATATTGTGAATACGCTTTTCCCCACACACCAACTGCGGGAAGAAGAAGAGGCGTACACAACGACGCAGGAAATCCCTCCTTTCACCGAGATGGAGCTTATGAAAGCCGCAAGATCGATGCAAAATAAGAAGGCACCAGGCCCGGATGGCATTCCTGCCGAGGCGATAAAAGCAATTGCTCATATATGTCCCGCTATAATGCTGAACATGTACAACAGCTGCCTCAAGACGGGTACCTTTCCTAATCAGTGGAAACGGCAAAAGCTGGTACTTATAGAAAAGGGCAAAGGCGATCCAAACTTACCGTCATCCTTCAGACCCTTGTGTCTGCTGGACACGGCTGGAAAGCTTTTAGAGAGGCTTCTGAAACCCCGACTACAATCAGCTATACAGGCGGCCGGAGATCTATCCAGCAGTCAGTATGGTTTCCGGAAAGGAATGTCCACGATAGATGCTGTGTCACAAGTAGTGAACACTGCTCTGGAGGAACGACAAGTAGGTCACTACTCCAGAAAAATCGTGGTACTTGTGCTGCTGGATGTTAAAAATGCCTTCAATTCGGCAAAATGGAGTGACATGCTTCATGCACTGAAGCATAACTTCAAAGTTCCGCAGTACCTTAACCGGATGGTAAGTGATTACTTGAAGGATCGGGTACTGCTTTACGAAACGAACGGAGGATCCTGTCAGAAAAGAATAACTGCGGGAGCTGCCCAAGGCTCTATCCTAGGACCAGACCTATGGAATGTGTCGTATGACGGCATCCTACGAATCGAGATGCCGGAAGATACAAAACTCGTGGCCTACGCGGACGACATAGCAGCGACCATAGCTGCTCGTGATCTCGAGCAAGCTCAATGGAAGCTCAACGAGGTTATGAGACGGGTTCAACGATGGATGACAGAACATGGTTTAAGTTTAGCTATTCAGAAGACTGAGATAGTGCTCCTGACGACGAAAAGAATTGAACGAGAGATATCAATGCAGGTGGGAAGCGAAGAGGTGCAGACCAAGAAAGCGGTAAAACACCTGGGCATCACGCTCGACAGTAAGCTCAATTTTTGGGAGCAGATAAAGCGTGCAGCTGATAAGGCGTGCACAGTAACGACGAACCTCAGCCGGCTTATGTCCAACATAGGAGGCCCGAAACCGAGTAGACGACGGTTACTGATGTCGGTGACGCACTCCATCCTCTTGTACGGAGCCGAAGTTTGGGCGGAAGCTCTTAAAATAGAGAAATACCGCAAACGTATGGCAGGGGTACAGTGGAGAGGAGCGCAAAGAGTGGCATGCTCTTATCGAACCGTCTCGGAACCAGCGACATTGGTAATTGCAGGAGTCATACCAATTGATCTGCTTGCAATGGAACGCAAGGCTGTATATGCTCGAAAAACCGAGGGTAACAAATCCGAAGATCATGATCATCATCATCATCATCATCATCATCATCATCATCGTTGAAACTATTCTCCGTAAGAAGAAGGAAGAAGGTCACCTAAGAGGCTGATAATGCATCAGCAAGGACACGCAAGTACACGTGTTAGAAAGAAAAACTCCCAAGCCCTAATCTGCCGAAGGCCGACGAGCCTCATGCGGGAAACCAATCCGCTGATGAGGACGATGCGAGCAGTGAGGAGGAGAAAACGGTAACAAATTAGATCCAACCATGTCCAACCAAGATGTTCGAAGGCCGACGAGCCCGATGAGCGGTAGCACCGCTCGTCTGAGGACGATGCGTACATCTTGGTTAGGACACAAGGCCGATAAAGAAGACCAGCAGACGCCCTAGTAGGCGAAGAAATGGCACCCCCTGAAGTAATACGAAAGCAGTTCCAAGGGGAAATCATGCCAAGGAGAAAGGGTGATGTTTTTTAGTGGGTCGTTGATGGCATCACTGTAATGATTAAATTGAGATCTTTTTGTATATTTATATATATTAAGATCATTGCAGAGATGGAATCAGCATCCCCACACTACCGAGAAATGGGGACCCTTCTTGGTGTGTTATAAGAACATTTGTCACATTCCCTCGTAAAAAAAAAAAAAAATCATCATCATCATCATCCCGTGTGGGGTTGCTGGTCCCCCATCGGGCGCCTCCCCAGGTTGCGTATAGGTCAATCATGAGTGCGTATGTAAAAAACGACATACCCCAAGGAAGTGAAAATCTCTCTACTGACTCCGATCGGGTTCCAGCCCCGGTGGTCAGTGCCAATCCCAAGGATTTTGAGGGGGACCGAACATACAACAATGATAAGACAAAGAAAGACAGTGAGAAAGATAAACCAGGGAAGACAGATCCAGCCACTGCACTAGAACGGGAGATAAAGCAGGCTGAAGTGGCTATCAAAACCGTGTTATCTGAAATCGGGAAATAGATGGAGGGCATGATAAAAGCGTCGAAGAGGCAACAAAATGTTAGTACGATCATCAAGGACGAACTCACGATAGTTACAGCTATGGTGGAAAAACTGAACTACGAGAGCGACGTCCACAGGACTGCCCAAGACAACCTCACCGGTATGTTGTGGGGTCAAATGCGCAACGAGATTGGACCAGAAAGCATGGGAGCACCAAAAACAGTGTCAAGCTCTAAGCGACTGGCGTTCAGCTTAGCAGAAAACCAGGCTGCTACCCCGGTAGATAAGAAAAGGAAGGATGAAGAAGCATCTCCTACAGAATGGCAAATCGCGAGAGAAAGGAGAAGTAGGGAAGAGAAGAAGAAAATCGCGCAGAAAAAAAGGACGGAGACGGAAAAGGCAGGAAAGAACAACATTCATATACTGCAACAAAAACCAACGAAGACTGGAAAGAAAAAAACAGATGCAGTGCTTATTAAACCGGCAGGAGGAATAACATATGCTCAGGTCTTGGGAGACATAAGAAAGAAGGTCAAACCAGAGGACACTCAGACTATTGTCAAAAATATCAGACAAATCAGGTCCGGGTACGTTCTTCTGGAACTAGATAAAGACACAAAGAACCGCAGTGAATTCTCCAGCGCATTGAAGGAAGCACTAGGAGACACGGGAACAGTAGAGGACAGAACTCCGAGATTTACTCTAGAGATTCAAGATCTGGATGGCTATACCACCAAAGAGGAAGTAGAAGATGCTTTAAAAAGAGACCTTAAAGCGATCACGGGGGTGCTGAAAGTGTGGGTCACGAAACCCAATGGCAGAGGACAAGTGGCGGCTATAGTTGAAACCAACGAACATGTTGCGAGCGAGTTACTACAATCAGCCCGCATAAAGGTAGGCTGGGTGTACGGCCGAATGAGAAAGAGAATCCAAGTGTCTCGGTGCTTTAGGTGCCTAGGATATGGGCACCAGGACGGTAGCTGCAAAGGACCGGATAGAAAAGACGTCTGCTTCAAATGCGGGCATATAGGGCACAAAGGCGCCGCGTGCACCGCGGACCCTAAGTGTCTTTTATGCGCGGAGATGGAGAAAGAGCCGGAACAACTCAAGCATGTTCCTGGGTCAGGTAGTTGCGCAGCGTTCAGACAGGTGCTAGACCGGGCTAGAGGAAAAAGAAGACCAGAATGAACAAGGTGCTGCAGGGAAACTTGAACAGGAGCAAAACGGCCCAAGACCTCTTCACACAGCTCAGGTCCGAAAAGAAGGCTAATATACTGATACTCAGCGAGCAGCACCAAGACAGAAGTGATCCTAAATGGTTCACGGACAATTTGGGCACTGCTGCTATCTGGGTTTCAGACTTGATGAAGACTCCAGTCAAGAATCACGGCTCCGGATACGGATATGTGTGGGTTAAGTGCAGCAGTATCACATATGTGAGCTTTTATCTTACCCCAAACGAACCTATAAAGGACTTTCAGGACAAACTGGATGATCTAGACGAAACTAACGGAAGTACATCGGAAGTACGTCAACACTCAGACGACCAGGTTGTAGAGGAACGATACCCGATATCTCCCTGGCAACGGAGGGATAAGTGGCACAGATCGATGCGTGGAAGGTAATCGAAGATTATACGAGAAGCGATCATCAGTGCATCACCTTCCAGGTAGGTGCAGAAAGTCGCAATCGACAAGATATGGTACCCAGAGCGCAGAAATGGAATGTGTCTAAAATGGATGTTCAAAAACTATCGAATGTGATAGAGAATGGACAGAAAACAGGCGACACGATATCTCTGCACACCGAGGGAGCAGACAACGCTGAATCCTTGGTGAAAGACACGATGAGCCTCATTTACCGAGCATGTGAAGCAGCTATGCCCCGAAAGATACCACGGAATAATCGAAGACCGGCATATTGGCGGAATGAGGAGATATCTCAACGGAGAATGGAGTGCTCCAGTCTACGGCGGAAATCCCAGCGAATGCGGAAAAAGCGGCCAGCAGAAGCGTCTATCAAGAAGGCAGAGTTTAAAGCTGCAAAGAAGGAACTTCGAAACACCATTAAACGAAGCAAAAGGTCGGGGTGGAATACCCTCTGCAAAGAAGTTGATCGTGAACCGTGGGGGCTGGGCTACCAGATTGTGACACGCAAACTTGGAGCCCTAGCACCAGCTGCCGCACGCGACGAGGAAACGATGGCGCATATCGAAGATACACTATTTCCCACGCACCAAATCAGAAGCCAGAATACCGTGGAAATTAAACGCACAAAAATACCGCTCTTCACCGAGAAGGAACTCGAGGAGACTGTGAAATCGCTTCAAAGTAAGAAAGCTCCAGGACCCGATGGAATACCACCGGAAGCATTGAAGGCAGTAGCGCAATGCAGTCCGCAGTTGCTACGGAGAATGTTCAATAGCTGTCTAAAAGCAGGATTGTTTCCAAAACAGTGGAAAATGCAGAGGCTGGTACTTATCAATAAGGGAACAGAAGAACTGAATTCCCCGTCTGCATACAGACCAATATGTATGCTTGACACTGCTGGAAAACTGCTGGAGAAGCTGCTGAAACCCCGTCTGCAGACAGCAGTACAACAGGCAGGAGACCTGTCAAACAACTAGTACGGGTTTAGGAAAGGGCGATCTACGGTGGATGCAG
Source organism: Andricus grossulariae (assembly GCA_011634705.1). NCBI lineage: Eukaryota > Metazoa > Arthropoda > Insecta > Hymenoptera > Cynipidae > Andricus > Andricus grossulariae. The sequence goes on from JAABKJ010014709.1 coordinate 9,789, forward strand.
TGCAGGAGGTAGCGAGAGCAGTGCAAGCAGAACTACAGGCAAGCCGCCACAACCGAAATATCATTCTACTGGTCACCCTAGACGTCAAAAACTCTTTTAACTCAGCCAGGTGGACTGACATACTATATGCACTCGAGCACAACTTTCGAGTACCGCCGTATCTCTTGCGTATGGTAAATAGTTATCTGCAAGATGGAGTTCTCTTGTACGACACAGAGGATGGAATTCGCAAAAAAGAGATCACCGCTGGGGCTGCACAGGGGTCCATACTA
>JAABKJ010014710.1:0-10060 GCA_011634705.1 Andricus grossulariae
AAGATCTACTGGAATTTCTCATTCTCCACCACTCAACGTATCAGTGCTACGAATCCTGATATTGTCCTCCAAGATCTAAAGACCAAGATCATTTACGTGATTAAATTCTCGGCTCCAGCCGATGGTAATATCACGGCAAAGGAGGAAGAAAAATATGCGAAATATCAAGCACTTCTTTTCGAGATGAGCAGGCTGTACCAAGGCTACAATGTCCATCTTTTAGTTCTCATAATTGGCTATCTTGCAGGTATGAAAGCATCATTTCCTATCCAACTCAACAAGATTCCGGCTTGCCAGCGTCAGGCTCATTCCATCGCGAACCGGATGCAAAAGGCTGTCCTTCTGTGATTACTTCATCTGGTCCGTCAACACTTTTTGCAGAAGGAGCAGAAGTGGATGACGTACACGTCCCAGTTGGATTGGTTGCTTTAAGGAACCATGATCGTAGCTTCCGGAGCCTACAACTTCTCGCATAATTTCACAAGTCATTATCTTCCTTATCTTTAATTTCATCCCGTAAAATTTACGCGAATGGAGTCGAGGATAGTCTCATAATATTTGTCAGTACATGCGTCTCCTCCTATTAAACAAACTTTTATCAGATTAAATTTTTTAAATTCATTACTTTTGAAGTACAATTATTATAGTTATCGCAATTATCGTAAAAATTTTAATTTTCTTCACAATTTTCATATTGATGAAGACTTCCTCAAAACTTACTACTAACTTCCTGTTTGTCTTCTTCGTTTTCATAATCATCTCCAGAATCCGATGATAAGCTACTTACTATTCTGCAAAGTATAACATTAGTTTTATATTATTAGTTTATATAATATTTTTCCGTTAAGACTCATAATAAAAAATTATTATTTTCTAAAATGTGAGTGACAAGCATTGTTACCATTACAACAAAGTACGAAACTTATAAGGTTTGATAAATCATCGAGAAATGTCTTCATTCAAAATCACTGTTTTTATTTTTTGGCGCTGCTGAATTACTCCGTCTGTAGGCTCTTTCTTCTTTTGCTTTCATGTACTTCATTTTTAGAGCTGCCCACCGATTTTGCATACATTTAACGGAAGAAACATCTAAACAGACGTAATAAGTTTCAATTATTTTAAGGGTTATTAGATACCTTAACATATGAGCATTTTTGTTTTCCACACTTTTTGTCCACAATTTTTAATTTTTCATAAAAATAATATTGTCCAAACGTCCGTGTGAATGTTCTTCACCTGTGGATGCTTTTTTTCATTGAAAAATTAAAAATTGTGCATAAAAAATGTGGGAAACTAAATGAACCATATGGTAAAGTATCATATGCTCTTAAAAGGAAATTATAAAAAATTTCAAAGCAATTCATGGAGTGTGTAGAAAAACATAAGAAAATTCTTATTAAGAATATTTTTAGCGACAAATGGAATAACTAACGTAATGGATTATAAACTTCTTACCACCAGTCGTTCGTCTTCAATGCAGTGCGTTCTTTTAATGGTAACCTATAATTATAAACAGAAGGTCTCTATGAAACTGCTCTAATAAGCATTTCATTCCAGTCGTTGTTCCGTTTTTCCTCCTGCTTATTTCCTGAATTATTTGTAACATTTTTCTCTGTAATTACAATCAAATATTAGGCTGCTGTCATATAAAAATTAAACAGAAACAATAACACATGTACACTGGATTGAAAAGAATTGAAAATTATATGCATTCTTCACTCGTAATAATACAATTAACATAATTGAAAGTCTTAACTTGCCAATAGTTACAACGTGATTTTCGTTAATAATAATAAAATGTGACTCTTCATCGTATTCGTCAAAACATGGATGATCCCAAATACAGATTACGTCTCTCATCAAATAGCCGCAGCCAACGCATTTATTCTTGATAGGCTATACATTAGAAGAAGAAAAAATACTATATACAACTTTCTCTTTCGCATATACGTAAGCTTTTATAAATCAATTCTACTCAAACTTGTAACATTACATCACTCAACTATTTGCAGTTCCGAAGTTGAAAACAGTGATTGTAAAGTCATAACGGAGAAAGTAGGAGTTTTTCAGGTAATGCTTTCAATTTTAACACAATATTTTACATTAAATTATTTGAAATTATTATTATTTATTAGTTTAATAACTACTTTCAAATATTTCTGAAGATTTCACTAACAAAGCATTAACCTCACTTTTATTTGCCACACCATGTGAATGGATATAGTTTAATCACTTGTTTCAGATATCTCACACCTCTCCATGCGAATATAACATCATTAACTTACCACAACGGTTTCCTCGTACTCTGGCATTTTTATAAATTCATTCTTATTTATTTATAAAATTGTATAAAACTGAAATTTGACCTAAAAAAATCTTGATACTTCTTTACAATCAGACGTAAACACGCAATGAACGAACGGAACGTGGAACGGCGCCATTAAACAATGATTAAGGTCGATACATAAACTTCACACTCAGTGTCACTGCCTAGTGACAGCTAGTGATTTGACGCATTACGCAAAAACGCAACGCGTTGCAGATCCATAGGAAGCCACCCTTAGTGAGGACTTCGGTCAAGAACTTCGAGCGCTGTGTGAGAATCTACTATACAATAAGGAACACCTACCACCGCGAAAATCCTTCTTAGGTGCAGAAAACTTTGCAAAGTGCCTTTTTAAAACCTTCATGTTTTGTTACTGGATCTTAGTGGAGATTTGAGTAACCCCCATGTTCCGACATTTTTTTTTTGTACATCATTTCGTCAGTTTTATGCAATTTTTAAATAAAGAATGGTAGTTAATCGGTTGTTGCATTTATTCTTGCCCCACCGAAATGAAACCTCAGGAACGTCTCAGGCGAAAATATCAAGCCGGATCATATAAATTTCAGTGAATTATCAGTCTCTATTTGAACGATTTCGTCATAAAGTCATAAAGATTTTGCTGTCATAAAGTCTTCATAAAACTAATACCTTTTCACACTACAAATTTTTGTTTATTCATTGACATGCATATATTTATTTGTGACGACTTACTTATTTATATATTTGTATATGTGCAGTGATGTCCTGACGGTGAATCTGAAAATGCTATCTGTTTTTACGCACCTCGTATAGTGTATGATATATTTTTAAAACGTGTTGTATTTTAAACTTGTCAAGGCAAATGTTATGTATTTGCAATAGTATAGATTTGTAGATTATAATTTTGTAACTTTTGATTCCCTTATTTAAAAATTGAAAACAATAGCATATTACGACCCAAGGCTAGAAAATTGGATTTCCGGGCCGAAAGTACGTTTAATAATTAATGTTTTATCAATAAAATGCGTTGTCGGCTGCTAGCTCGGAAGCTTTTTCTTTTGTTGCCTGCATCAGCACGCCTTCCCGGCCAGCTCGCGTAGCGCCGCTGCTCTCGGTCAGCTGAGCGGATGCATGGGATTCGGTCACCCGCCCGACTTTTGCAAAGCCGAGGCGGAGCCGAGGTTTTTCTGGTCAGGGCGTGTGTCAAAAACACATATTTTTCAGTTTTTCGTAATACTTCTTCCTCGTCCGCAGAACCTTCAGACGAGGAGTCGACTATTTTTGTGGTTTTGTGTCGACTTTTTATGCACAAAAATCGCAATAACGTTGAACGATGAGTTTTGAAGTTGAACACACCGACGCGTTTTTTTTCCATTCACCTGTCAAGATATATTTTTTTCGGAGCCTAAGTACTCAATAACACAATACTGAGTGAGCGTAGCTACGTCAGGTTGGCTACGTCAGTGAGCCACAAAAATCTCGCAGCCAATCAGAGATCGCGTTAACTCTAGTAGACCGCAAAAGCCACTGTTCCCGGACATAAATGTAGCCGGGAAGACGTACTTTCATCTGGGGGACGAAGAAAAAGTTATTTTTGTATTACAGCCCTCGTGAAAAGAAAGATTAACTTAATACCACTTTAATATCAGTTTCAAACAACGCTTGGTCTTTTTCTGGTCTGTACTCTTCAGCCTATACCTGCACCATTTTTAGTGCATTTAAATAGACACCACTCTCTGCCTCTCTCTGTATCTGAAATAAGGATAGCTGTCTGTATCAACAGACTAGCTATACATAAAAGTCCTAAGGAAGCTGGGCTGATTTATGAGCACTTATGAGATCTAGAGGCTTTAACCTGTTTCCGTTATATTTATGGATATTGGGGGTTTAAACTGTTGGCTGAGACAAAATGACTGTGGTCTTCTGGCGACCAGAAAAGATCAGTCTAAGATCACTTTAAGACAGGCCTATACCTGCCTATACTTTAGTCTTAAGTTGGTGTTTCTTTTCACGAGGGAAGCTCTCAAATGTGGCCTACGCTATTACCCTCGCAGCTTAGCCATTAAAACTTGTTACAGGAACTCTATCTGCCTGGATCGTTGGCTAGAATAGACAGGACTAAAAAACAGCCATAAGTAGGCCCAAGGTGACCGACCATCTTAAGAAGGGGCCCTTCTTATGTGTGAGCACGTCTCAATCACAGAATAAAAAAAATATATATTTTGCAATTAGCTATTTGAAAATACGATATTTGGAATCTACACATTTTTGCGATTCCAGGCATATGTGATTTGTGTAAATAGTTGAACACTTTACGAGCAATAAATTTGAAAATATATTGTTCCATGTATTAAACTTATTGAAATTTTAAACATTTATTGATAAATTATATATGTCTTGAATCGTAAAAACTTGTAGATTCCAAATATCCTATTTTCAAAGTTAATTATACGAAAGATATCGACCGAAAATCTGCTTTGCAGATGTCCCATAGAACTTCAAAAAGTAATCAAATACCAAAAAGCTAAGTAAATAAATGTGGTAAGTTTAGTTCTTTTTAAACAAATTTGATCCTAAAGACATAATTTTGAATATAAGCGCAATCAAAATCTGGTTTATATTTCAGATTCATGACCGTATTTCTGTTTTTCTAAAAATAAGGGTCGCAGCGTTAATTATATAATTTTCTCCACATACCATAGCTGTAAATCACACGGTAAGCTGCAGTAGTATTTATTTAACATTTCTTAATAACTTTTCATTTCTAAAGAACCATTGTCATATCATGATTGCGCATTTTTTTTATTTTTGCACGTTATGAAGTTTTACATGACATCTGCCAAACATCTGTTCCATCAATTTTTTAGTCTAATTTATTTCATTATTTTAAAATAGAACGAAACCCCAAAAAAATTGTTTCTCCTTCCTAAAATAAATAAAACAAAGATATTTTAGCTTATTTTATTAAGAAAGATTATTTCTAAAAACATTCGTTACGCTGTAACATTATGATCGGAAACCTGGTGAATGTGGGCTCTGGGTCGTCGGACGGACTATCGAATGAACTTATTAACCATAGAACGCAACCATAATGGAGGAACTATTACCGAGTAAATTAAGTTACGTAAAAATTGTAAAACTCGGTAATCTTGCGCCGTTGTCAACTTCAGGACTGAACATAAAGAAAATTGATGTCTTATTTACATCTGTATACATGTTATATGCTGTTGCGAATATTTTTTTACAGTACTAGTTAGCAATTATTTAGTTCATAGTTTTCCCGGTAGTTGCGCTGTGACTAATGTAGAACAGAGCGATAGAACTGTTATGTCACTAGAATGTCACACGTGTTTCAAGAATGGAACGTGAAGGTCACATGTTTCTGTAATACTGTTACTGTAAAGATATGTAGCATTTATACAATTCCGTAATGTAACCGATATAGAACAGAGTGATGGAACTGTTATGTCTCTAGAATGTCACAGATGTTCCATGAATATAACATGAAGGTCACATTGTTCTGAAACACTATTACTGCAAGGATGTGTAACAGTTCTACAATACTATGACGTAACTAATATAGAACGGAGTGATAGAACTGTTATGTCACTAGAATGTCACAGGTGTTACAAGAAAGGAAAATGAAGGTCACATTGTTCTGTAAGGCTGTTACTGTAATGATATGTAACAGTTCTGGAATTCTGTGATGTAACTAATGTAGAACAAAGCGATTGAACTGTTATGTCAATAGAATGTCACACGTGTTTCAAGAACGGAACATGAAGGTCACATGTTTCTGTAACACTGGTACTGTAAGAATATATAACAGTTCAAAAATTCTGTGATGTAACTAATATAGAACAGAGTGATGGAACTGTTATATCACTAGACTGTTACATGTGCTTCAAGAACGAAACATGCAGGCCACATTGGTATGTAACACTGTTACTGTGAGTATCTGCAACAGTTCCAGAATTCTGTGATGTAACTAATGTAGAGAAGAGTGATAAAATTCATATGTCACTAGAATGTCACACTTGTTTCAAGAACGGAACATGAAGATCATATTGTTCTGTAACACTGTTACTGTAAGGATATCTAACAGTTCTAGAATTATGTGATGTCACTCATGTAAAACAGAGTGATAGAACTGTTATGTCACTAGAATGTCACAGGTGTTCAAAGAACGGAACATGAAGGTCACATTGTTCTGTAACACTGTTACTGCAAGGATATGTAACAGTTCTAGAATTCTGTGATGTAACTAATACAGAGCAGAGTGATATATCTGTTATGCCCCTAGAATGTTCGCACGTGTTTCAAGAACGAAACATGAAGGTCACATTGTTCTGCAACACTGTTACTGTAAGGATATGTAACAGTCGTAGAATTCTGTGGTGTAGCTAATGTAGAACAGAGTGATAGAGCTGTTATGTCACTAGAATATCACACGTGTTTCAATAACGGAACATAAAGTTCAAATTGTTCTGTAACACTGTTATTGTAAGGATATGTAACAGTTCTGGAATTCTGTTACGTTACTGATATAGAGCAGAGTGATGGAACTGTTATGTCCTTAAAATGTCACAGGTGTTCCATGAACGGAACATGAAGGTCGCATTGTTCTGTATCTCTGTTACTGTAAGGATATGTAACAGTTCTAGAAATCTGTGACGTCACTAATATGGGAGACAGTGATAGAACTGTTATGTCACTAGAATGTCACAAGTTTTATAAGAACAGAAAATGGTGGTCACTTTGTTATGTGACGCTCTTACTGTAAGGATATGTAACAGTTCTGGAATTCTGTGATGTAACTAATGTAGAACAGACTGATAGAATTGTTATGTTACTAGAATATTACACGCATTGCAAGAATGGAACATAAAGGTCACGTTGTTCTGTAACACTGTTACTATGAGCATATATATGACAGTTCTGGAATGGTTACAGAACGATCGCAGAACAATTTCACATCGTAACACTGTTACATATGTGTCACGGCACTATTACAGAACAATGTTCCTCAATAACCCTGTTCCTAAATTGTTCTAAAAATCCTTTTTCAGAATTGTTACAGAACGATTGCAAAACAAATTTACATCATAACACTGTTACGGCACTATCACAGAACAATGTTCCTATGTAACCCTGTCCATAAATTCTTCCAAAAATACTTTTTGACATATAACGCGGTTAGAGAATTGTTACTGAACAATTATAGAACAAATTCACATCATAACACTGTTACATATGTATTACAGCATTATTACAGAACAATGTTCCTCTGTAACCCTGTTCTAAATGGTTCCTGAAATACTTTTTGGCATATAACGCTGTTCCAGAATTGTTACAGAATGATTACAGAACAATTTTACATTGTAACACTGTTACATATGTGTTACGGCACTATTACAGAACATGGTTATTTTGTAACACTGTTCCTAAATTTTTCTAAATATATTTTTTTACATACAACGCTGTTCCACAATTATTACAGATCTCTGACAGAACATGGTTCGGTAACAGCGTTATAGAACTGCTACATTCATTTGAGGACGACATTACTCGGACCATGGTCTAAGTATGTTCTTAACCTGTTAAAGAACCTATTCTTTTCCGTTCTAGAACTTATATCACAGTTATATAACAGTGTCCGCTGGGTACATGAGTTCTCAACTAGAAATTAATTTTCAACAACAAAAATCGAATTTTTAAACAAAGAAATTACGTTTAAATTTGAAAAGCTACATTTTCAACCTAAATTAAAATATTTAAATGTTTAGTTCTAACATTAATTTTCAAGAAATTAAAAACGAATTTTCAACAAAATAGTTAATTTTTCAACCAAAAAAAAGGGATTTTAAATAAAAATGATGAATCATCGTCCAAACAAATGAATTTTTAACAAATTTATTACACTTTCAACTAAGTAGCAGTTGAATTTTCAACGTAAAATGTAATAGTTTATATTACAACCAAAGAGGACGAATTCTAAACAAAATAATTGACAATCCACGATAAAAAATATTAGCTTTCAATCAAGCAGTTGCATTTTTAGCCAAAAAGATGAAATTTTCACGACGACATATGAGCTTTTAATAAAAAAAAAATGGATTTTCAACCAGGAAAGATTTTTCAGTCAACAAAGAAAAAAAATGTCACCCAAAATGTGGAATTTGCATGCCAAAAAGAAGAATTTTCTACAAGACAGTTGAATTTTTAGATCGAAATATTTTAGGTCCACACAGAAAATCAGGATAGCGATAGAAAATCAGGACGTCACCTGATGAATCAGGACGTCTGTTGACCCTCGTTAAAGATTTCAAAAATCACTTCAAAGTCCACCCAACAAGTTTTTTGTCCTCACATCTGAAGTTGCTATTTTAGGTGAAAACTCAAAAAAGGTTAATTTTATACGAACGCAGATTTTTGTATAGTTCACAATCGACTTATCAACGTAGATTCCAAATAATAACAAAAAACAATGTTCACTATTTTTGCATAATACTTTTCAGAAAATGTCAGTTCATCCACCATAACGATGTATCTTTCTATAAAATGAGGGTATATTGTTAAATGCCGAAGATAGAATCTAATAAATCGTTGAAATACTCATTTTTTCAATATTTAAAAATATTTTTATGTGTTCTGTATATATATTTAGAAGATTTTTGAAACTCCGTTAAAGTTTTATGGTCGTATGTCACGTCCCCCGCCCCGGCCCGCTGCGACGTGTGAACATTGTATGAAAACATGTTCACATAAATATTCTGGCCTATATTTTTAGCCAATTTTGAAGTTGTCTTCTTCAAAACGGAAACTAATTAAATTCTTACGAGATCTGTAATGTTAAGGTGTTATTGTGTAATCGATAAATGCAGAGTCGCAAAATACTACTTGAGAGTTTATAATAAATTAATAATTTGTTATTAACAATTGCATAGTTATAAACAGCATTCTGAGGTTTTTTAATGATATAAAATATTTATAAAGAAACATTTGTCTGTAATACAATTTGAAGTAATCTAGATGCATTATAAAGATAAATGGAAGTATATTTTACATTTATATAATGTAGTATAAACAAATGCGTAGTTTAAGTAATTTTTGAAAGTTTAAGGTACTTTTTTAAAAAATTTGTTTAAATTCATTTCCCAGTGATATTCTGGAGCAGTACATTTACATTCTCTGAAAAATGTTATTGTGATAAACGAATTAACAATATAGGTCAATTAAAAATTGCGTGTAGGATCGTAACAGGATGTTTTCTTCGAACCATTTTTGGCTAGACTAGTTTATTTCTGCTATAGGAGCTTTTTTTCTTCTGCATTTAAAGTCGATACAGTTTTTTAAAATCTTTACATTAGGCTATATGCAGAAGATAGTCTATAAGGTGTAAACACACATAGCTTTTAATTTACCTGAATTGCGAATTTGTTTATAACTTTTTATACATTTTTATAACTAGTTTTTTCAAAATGTCAATTTACTGTTCCGAAATATTACTGGAGAACTAATGGAAGCAAGTTTCCAAAAAAAGTACCTCAAACACTAAAAAATTGCATAAACAGCGAATTCGTTTATGGCATTTATTTATAACAATCATATTTTTCATAAAATGTTAATGAACAAGGGCTGTTTGATAAGTCAGTGACTTTTCGACTAAAAGATTTTTTTCGGCAAATGAGCGTTTTACTTCTCAACATAATCTCCTTTCAGCTCGATACATTTAGTCCAGCGTTTTTCCAATTT
>JAABKJ010014711.1:0-10060 GCA_011634705.1 Andricus grossulariae
GGTACAAATGAAAGGAGATGAAGTGGAGAGAAGAGGAATTGGAGAGGAGTAGAGAGGAAGAGGAGAGGAAAAGGAAGAAATTGGAGAGGAGTAGAGAGAAAATGGAGAGGAAGAGGAGAGGAAGTGGAAAGGAAGATGAGAGGAAGTGGTGTGGAGAGAAAGTGAAAAGAAAGTAAGGAGTAAGTGAAGAGGAAGTGGAGAGGAAGTGGAGTGGAGAAAAGAGAAAGTGGAGAGGAAGTCGAGAGGAAGTGGTGTGGAGAGGAAGTGGAAAAAAAGTGAAGAGGACGTGGAGAGGTGAGCAAGTGAAGAGGAAGTCGAGAGGAAGTGGTGTGGAGAGGAAGTGGAAAGGAAGTGAAGAGGGAGTGAAAAGGAAGTGGAGTGGAAGTGGAGAGGAAGCGAAGAGGAAGGGGAAAGGAATTGGAGAGAAAGTAGAGATGAAGTAGAGGCGAAGTGGAGGCGAAGTGGAAAGGAAGTGGAGAGGAAGTTGAGTGGAGAGGAATTGGAGAGGAGAGAAAGTGGAGAGGAAGTGGAGTAGAGAGGAAGTGGAGACGAATTGGAGAGGAGAGGAAGTGGAGAGAAAGTGGAGATAAAGTGGAGATAAAAGGAGAGAAAGTGCAGAGAAGTGGAAAGGAAGTGGGGAGAAAGTGGAGATGAGAGAGGAGAAAGTGTAGAGAAGAGAAAGTGGAGAGAAGAGAGAGTGGAGAGGAGAGGAAGTGGAGAGGAAGTAAAGAGGAAGTGGAAAGAAAGTGAAGAGGAAGTGGAGACGTAGTGGAAAGGAAGTGGTGATGAAGTGGAGAGGAAATGGAGAGGGGAAGAAGAGGAAAGGAAGTGAAGACTAGAGGAGGGGAAGTGGAGATAGAATGGAGAGAGAGTGGAGAGGAAGTGGAGAGGAAATTGAGAGGAGAAGAAGTGGAAAGGAAGTGAAGATGAAGTGAAGGCGAAGTGGAGAGGAAGTGGAGTGGAGAGGAGAGGAAGTGGAGAGAAAGTAGGGAGAAGAGGTTTTTTTAATTTAAAAAAAATCCATTTTTTATTTGAATTAATTTGGGGAGTGTAAGGATGAAACTAAAAAAATATAATTTTGGACCACCTTAAAGTCGCATTAACATGTTTTAGAGACTTATAAATGTACCTTTAATTGGGTGCGATGAATCAAGAGTACTGTGTCATAGTTATGAAATAAAAATGTATAGCAATGGAATCGTCAATCAGTCAAGGTAGAGCCGCATATTGAGTAGGTATCATATTTAGGTCGGCCATATAAGGCTAAATCGAGATCGATGGATACCGTATACTAATTTCGTGGGGTGTCGAGTGAAAGTCTCAAATCATTAATTCTGATAGATTTAATTAGAATCTAACCTGATTTCAGGTGTGTGTGGTTCGGGTCCTTAAGAACCATTTCAGTAATACAATTTTTGATAAATTGATAATAGATTGCAATTTATACGAATTTTAAATGACCGAACAATTTTTTTCAGTTTTCTGGTTACCATATTGGACGAATTTTAATCAAAATACATGATCTTTCAAGTAATAGTTAAGTTTTTATCCAAAAAGATAAATTTTTAACACAAAGGTTCAATTTAAACAAACTGAATTTCTAAGAAAATTGTTGAATCTCCAACAAAGTAGATTAATTTGCATAAAATACATGAATTTCAAAACAAAAAATATCAATTTTTATCCAAAAATGGAACAGTTAAATTTTCAGTAAAGAAACTTAATTGTACTTCAAAGTAGGTGGATTACAAGTGTATTACTCTGGATTATTGTTGGATTACAAGTGGACTACTTGATGATAACTTGATGGGTTACTCGAATCAATTCGAATTATCTGGATGACCAGTAGATTAATCCGTCTTAGAAGTGGATGGCTTCATATTAGCATTGGAGTTGAAGTGGATTACGTTGGATTACAAGTGCATTACTTTGTCTGACAAGTGAACTACTCAGAATTACTAGAATTACCTCGGATGACAAGTGGATTATGCGGATTATAACTGGATTACTCCATATTAACACTGGATTACAAGTAGATTAACAGTGGATTACGACATATTTCAAGTTGATTAAGACTTGTTTCAAGTGGATTATGCCGGATTTCAAGTAGATTACCCGCAGATTACAAGTGGATCACTTCGGATTACAAGCGGATTACTTAGTGTGACAAGTAAACTACTCAGAATTACTTGAATGGCCTCGGATTGCAAGTGGATTATGACGGATTATAACTGGATTCCTCCATATTAACACTGGATTACGAGTGGATGACAAGTGGATTACTTCGGATTACAAGTGGATTACTTAGTGTGACAAGTGAACTACTCAGAATTACTTGAGTGAGCTCGGATTGCAAGTGGATTACGCTGGATTATAAATGGATTCCTTCATATGAAAACTGGATTACAAGTGGATTACAAGTGGATTACGACATATTACAAGTGGATTATGACGTGTTTCAAGTGGATTATTTCGGATTTGAAGTGGATTGCCCGCAGATTACAAGTGGATTATTTCAAATTACAACTGGATTACTTAGTGTGACAAGTGAACTACTCAGAATTACTTGAATGAGCTCGGATTGCAAGTGGATTACGCTGGATTATAAATGGATTCCTTCATCTTAAAACTGGATTACAAGTGGATTACAAGTGGATTACGACATATTACAAGTGGATTAGGACGTGTTTCAAGTGGATTATTTCGGATTTGAAGTGGATTACCCGCAGATTACAAGTGGATTATTTCAAATTACAACTGGATTACTTAGTGTGACAAGTGAACTACTCAGAATTACGTGAATGAGCTCGGATCGCAAGTGGATTATGCTGGATTATGACTAAAGTGCTCCATATTAACAATGGATTATAATTGGATTACAAGTGGAATACGACATATTAAAAGTGGATTAAAACGTGTTTCAAGTGGATTATTCCGCATTTAAAGTGGATTACCCGTGGATAACAAGTGGCTTACTTCGGATTACAAGTGGATTACTTCGTGTGAGAAGTGAACTACTCAGAACTACTTGAACGAACTCGGATCGCAAATGGATTAAATTGGATTAAAACTGGATTACAAAAGGAAATTACTCGAATTACAAGTTGATTACCCCGGATTACGAGTGGAATACAAGTGGATTGCTTCACATATCTATGAATTGCAAGTAGATTTATTAGGTTACTTGAATAATTTTAAATTCTCTGGATTACTAATCGATTGATCCGTCTTTTAACTGGATTACTTTATATTAGCACTGGAGTTGAAGTGGATTATGATGGATTACAAGTGTATTACTACGTCTAACAAGTGAACTACTCAGAATTACATTAATTACACAAGATAACACGTGGATTAAAACGGATTAGAACTGAATTTTTCCATATTAGCGCTGGATCACAAATGGATTATGACGGATTACAAGCGGATTACTCCATTTTATAAGTGAAATACTCAGAATTACTTGAATTATCTCGGATTACAAATGGATTGAGCCGGATTATAACGAGATTTATCCATATTAGCACTGGATTACAAGTGGTTTACGCGTGTTCACAAGTGGATTACTCTATCTGACAAGTGAACTACTCATAATTACTTGAATGAAGCGGATTGAGAGTGGATTATGCCGGATTATAATTCTATTCCTCCAGATTATCACTGGATTACAAGTGCATCACTTGGGTCACTTGCATAAGTTCGCATTGGTAATCTGTTTTAGAGCTGGATTTCTTCATATTAGCACTGGAGTTAAAGTGGATTACGAAGGATTACAAGTGTAATACTACGTCTTACAAGTGAACTATTCAGAATTGCTTGAATAAACGGATTACAAGTGGATTATTTGGATCAGAACTGGATTTCTCTATATTAATACTGGAATATAAGTGGATTAACTCAGATTACGAATGGATTACAACGAATTAAAAGTGTATTACTTCATCTGACGAGTGAACTAAGACTTGCTTGAATCACCTTGGATTACAAGTGGATTATTCGAGATTAGAACTGGGTTGGTCCAAATTAGCACTGGGTTACAAGCGCATTACCGCAGATTACAAGTGGATTAGTTCGTTTTATAAGTGGACTACTCAGAATTACTTGAATTGCCTCGCACTACAAGTGGATTGTGCCGGATTAGAACTGGATTTGTCTATATTAGCCCTGGATTAGAAGTGTTTTACCGCGGTTGACAAGTGGATTACTCTGTTTACAAGTGGACTATTTTGAATTACTTGAATGACTCGGATTACAAGTGCATTATACCCGATTACAAGTGGATTACACCGCATTAAAGTGGATTAATGCGATTACAACGAATTACCATCACGGATATCCGAATGGTCCAGCGGATCAACAGAGTTGTTTCTTCCTCGAAAAAACTTTGGATTGACCCATAATCCATTATTCACAATCTATAATCCCTAATCCACAATCCACAATCCACAATCCATATTCCATAATCCATAATCTATTATCTATATTCTATAATTCATCATATATAATCCCTAATATATAATCCATTATCAATATTCCATAATCCATCATTCATACTCCATAATACACAATCTATAATCCATAATATACAATACATAATCCATCATCTATAATTCATAATCAATAATCCCTAATCCATAATCCATTATCAATATTCTATAATCCATCATTCATACTCCATAATCCACAATCTATAATCCATAATCCACGATACATAATCCATAACCCATCATCTAGAATTCATAAACCATAATACATAATCCATTATCAATATTCCATTATTCATGATCCATAACCCACACTCAATAATCCATAATCCACAATCTATAATCCATCATCTATAATCCATAATCCCTAATCCATAATCCATTATCAATATTCCATAATTAATGATTCATACTACATAATCCATAATCCATAATCCATAATCCATAATACACAAGCCACAGTCCATAATCCATAATATATAATACATAATCCATCATCCATAATCCCTAATCCATAATTCATGATCAATATTCCATAATCCATCATTCATACTCCATAGTTCACAATCTATAATCCATAATTCACAATCCATAATCCATAATATATAATATATAATTCATAATCCATAATTCATAATCTATCATTCATAAATCATAATCCTTTATCCATAATCCATTGTTCATAATCTATAATCAATAATCGACAATCCATAATCGACAATCCATAATCCATAATCCATAATCCATAATCCACAATCTGTCATTCATGAACCATAATCCAGAATCCATTATCAATATTCCATAATTCATTATCTATACTCCATGATCCACAATCTATAATACATAATCCACAATCGATAATCAATCATCTACAATCCATCATCCATAATCCATACTCCATCATCAATATTCCATTATTCATGATTTATACTCCATAATCCACAATCTATAATCCATAATCCACAATTCATGATCCATCATCTATAATCCATAATACATAATCCATAATCCATATTCCATAATCCATAATCCATAATCCATAATCCATAATCCATGATCCATAATCCATAATCCATAATTCATAATCCATAATCCATAATCCATAATTCATAATCCATAATCCATAATCCACAATCTATAATCTATAATTCATAAACCATTATCCCTAATCCATGATTCATTATCAATATTCCATCATTCCTGATCCATACTCCATGATACACAATCAATAATCCATAATCCACAATCTATAATCCATAATCTATAATCCATAATCCCTAATCCATAATCCATTATCAATATTCCATAATTAATGATTCATACTCCATGATCCATACTCCATGATCCATACTCCATGATCCACAATCTATAATACATAAGCCACAATCGATAATCTATCATCTATAATCCATCATCCATAATACATCATCCATAATCCATCATCCATAATACATTATCAATATTCTATAATTCATGATCCATACTCCATAATCCAAAATCTATAATCCATAATCCACAATCCATGATCCATCATCTATAATCCATAATCCCTAATCCATAATCCATTATCGATATTCCATAATTAATGATTCATACCACATAATCCACAATCTATAATCCATAATACACAAGCCACAATCCATATTCCATAATATATAATACATAATCCATCATCCATTATCCCTAATCCCTAATCCATAATCCATGATCAATATTCCATAATCCATCATTCACACTCCATAATACACAATCTATAATCCATAATCTAAAATTCATAATCCATAATCCATCATCTATAATTCATAATCCATAATCCCTAATCCATAATCCATTATCAATATTCTATAATCCATAATTCATACTCCAGAATACACAATCTATAATCCACAATCCATGATGCATAATCCACAATCCATCATCTAGAATTCATAAACCATAATACATAATCCATTATCAATATTCCATAATTCATGATCCATAATCCACAATCGATAATCCATAATCCACAATCTATAATCCATCATCTCTAATCCATAATCCCTAATCCATAATCCATTATCAATATTCCATAATTAATGATTCATACTACATAATCCACAATCTATAATCCATAATACTCAAGCCGCAATCCATAATCCATCATATATAATACATAATCCATCATCCATAATCCCAAATCCATAATTCATGATCAATATTCCATAATGCATCATTCATACTCCATAATACACAATCTATAATCCATAATCTACAATACATAATCCATAATCCATCATCTATAATTCACAACCAATAATCCCTAATCCATAATCCATAATCCATAATCTATCATTCATAAACCATAATCCCTAATCCATAATCCATTATCAATATTCCATAATTTATGATCCATACTACATAATCCACAATCTATAATTCATAATCCACAATCCATGATTCATCATCTATAATCGATAATCCATCATCAATATTCCATAATTAATGATCCATATCACATAATCCACAATCTATAATGCATAATACACAAGCCACAATCCATAATCCATAATATATAATACATAATACATAATCCATTATCCATAATCCCTAATCCCTAATCCATGATCAATATTCCATAATCCATCATTCATACTCCATAGTTCACAATCTATAGTCCATAATCCACAATCCATAATATATAATTCATAATTCATAATCCATGATTCATAATCTATCATTCATAAACCATAATCCTTTATCAATAATCCATTGTTCAAAATCTATAATTCATAATAGACAATCGATAATCCTTAATCCATGATCCATAATCTATAATTCATGAACCATAATCCAGAATCCATGATCAATATTCCATAATTCATGATCCATACTCCATGATCCACAATCTATTATACATAATCCACAATCGATAATCCATAATCTATAATCCATCATCCATAATCCATAATCCATTGTTTATATTCCATAATTCATGATCCATACTCCATAATCCACAATATATGATCCATAATCCACAATCCATGATCCATCATTTATAATCCATAATCCATAATCCATCATCCATAATCCATTATCAATATTCCATATTCCATAATCTATAATTCATGAACTATAATCCATCATCCATAATCCATTATCAATATTCCATCATTCATGATCCATACTGCATAATCCACGATCTATCATCTATAATCCACAATCTATAATCTATAATCCATAATCCAGAATCCATGATCCATCATCTATAATTCATAATCCATGATCCATAATCCATAATTCATAATCCCTAATCGATAATCCATGATCAATATTCCATCATTCATGATCCATACTCCATAATCCACGATCTATAATCCATAATCCACAATCCATGATCCATAATCTATAATCCGTTATCCATAATCCATAATCCATGATCTAGAATTGATGAACCATATTCCATAATCCATTATCAATATTCCATAATTCATGATCTATAATCCACGATCTATAATCCATAATCCATGATCTAGAATTAATAAAACATAATGCATAATCCATTATCAATATTCCATAATTCATGATCCATACTCCATAATCCACAATCTATAATCCATAATCTACAATCCATGATTCAAAATCTATAATCCATAACCCATAATCGATAATCCATGATCTATAATCCATAATCCGTGATCCATAATCTTTAATTCATAAACCATTATCCCTAATCCATAATTCATTATCAATATTCCATCATTCATGATCCATACTCCATGATCCACAATCTATATTACATAATCCACAATCCATAATCCATCATCTATAATCCATCATCCATAATCCCTAATCCATGATCCATCATCAATATTCCATAATTCATGATCCACACTGCATGATCCACAATCTAGAATACATAATCCACAATCGATAATCCATCATCTATAATCCATAATCCATAATCCATAATCCATACTTCATGATCCACAAGCTATAATCCCTAATCAACAATCCATGATTTATCATCTATAATCCATAATCAATAATCCATAATCTATAATCTATAATCCATAATCCATAATCCTTAATCCATCATCCATATTCCATAATCCATAATCCATAATCCATGATTCATAATCCATAATCCATAATCCATAATCTATAATTCATAATATATCATTCATGAACCATAATCCCTAATCCATAATCCATTATCAATATTCCATCATTCATGATCCATACTCATTATCCACAATCTATAATCCATAATACACAATCCATGATCCATATTATATAATCCATAATCCATCATCTATAATTCATAAACCATAATCCATGATCCATTATCAATATTCCATCATTCATTATCCATAATCCATCATCTATAATCCATAATCCATTATCCATAATCCATAATCCATGATCCATAATCCATGATCCATAATCCGTCATCTATAATTCATAAACCATAATCCATCATCCATTATCAATATTCCATAATTCATTATCCATAATCCACAATCTATAATCCATAATCCACAATTCATAATCCATCATCTATAATCCATGATCCATTATCCATGATCAATATTCCATAATTCATGATCCATAATCCACAATCCATAATCCATCATCCATAATTCATTATCAATATTCCATAATCCATTATCCATAATCCACAATCTATAATACATGATCCACAATCTATAATCCATCATCTATAATCCATAATCCATAATCCATTATCCATAATCCATAATCCATCATTTATAATTCATAAACCATAATCCATCATTCATTATCAATATTCCATAATTCATTATCCATAATCCACAATCCATAATCCATAATCCATTATCCATTATCAATATTCCATAATTCATGATCCATACTCCATAATCCACAATATATATTCCATAATCCACAATCCATAATTCATCATCTATAATCCATAATCCTTAATCCATCATCCATATTCCATAATCCATGATTCATAATCCATATTCCATAATCCATAATCCATAATCTATAATTCATAATATATAATTTATGAACCATAATCCCTAATCCATAATCCATTATCAATATTCCATCATTCATGATCCATACTCCATTATCCACAATCTATAATCCATAATGCACAATCCATGATCCATAAACTATAATCCATATCCATAATCCATCATCTATAATTCATAAACCATAATCCATGATCCATTATCAATATTCCATAATTCATTATCCATAATCCATCATCTATAATCCATGATCCATTATCCATAATCCATAAATTATGATCCATAATCCATAATCCATGATCCATAATCCATAATCCATCATCTATAATTCATAAACCATAATCCATCATCCATTATCAATATTCCATAATCCATTATCCATAATCCACAATCTATAATACATGATCCACAAGCTATAATCCATCATCTATAATCCATAATCCATGATCCATTATCCATAATCCATAATCCATCATCTATAATTCATAAACCATAATCCATGATCCATTATCAATATTCCATAATCCATTATCCATAATCCACAATCTATAATACATGATCCACAAGCTATAATCCATC
>JAABKJ010014712.1:0-10060 GCA_011634705.1 Andricus grossulariae
ATATTAACTATTTGATTGAAAAATTGTGTATTTTTCTGAAAATTCGTCATTTTAATAGAAAATTAATCTTTATGGTTGAAAATTAAACTATTTGGTTGAAAGTTGAAGTACTTTGTTAAATTTTTTTCTGATTGAAAATTAATTTGTTTAAATAAAAATTTAACTATTCTATTTTGTTGTGTAAACTTTATCTTTCTTAGTTGAAAATTAAACTATTTGGTTAAAAAATTATGCATTTTGCTAAAAATTCGTCATTTTATCAGAAAATTATTCTTTATGGTTAAAAATTAAACTATTTGGTTGAATGTTGAAGTGTTTTGTTGAATTTTTTTGTTTTTTTTTAAATTAAAGATTCATCATTTCAGTTGGAAATTTTAAATATTTTATTGAAACTTCGTTTTTTTCTCGTAGAAAATTAATTTTTTTAAATAAAAATTTAAATATTCAATTTTTTTGTGTGAACTTTATCTTTCTTAGTTAAAAATGCAACTAATTGGATGAGAAATGATGTATTTTGCTAAAAATTCGTCATTTTATTACAAAATATGTCTTTGTGGTTGAAAATTAATTTTTTAAAATAAAAATTGAACTATTCTATTTTTTGGGTAAACTTTATCTTTCTTTCTGGAAAATTAAACTATTTGGTTCAAAAATTATGTAATTTGTTGAAAATTCTTCATTTTATTCAAAAATTAATGTTTATGGTTAAAAATTAAACTATTTGGTTGAAAGTTTAAGTACTTTGAAATTCTTTTTTTTTTTTTTTGGTTGAGGATTTATCATGTCAGTTGGAAATTTGAACTATTCTGTTGAAAGTTCGTTTTTTCGTGGTTGAAAATTAATTTTTTCAGATAAAAATTGAACGATTTTATTTTTTGTGTACGCTTTATCTTTCTTAGTTCAAAATTCAATTATTTGGTTGAAAAATTATTTAATTTGCTAAAAATTCGTCATTCTATTAGAAAATTATTCCTTATGGTTGAAAATTAAACTATTTGTTTGAAAGTTGAAGTATTTTATTAAATTTTTTATTTTCATGTTGAGGATTCATCATGTTAGTTGAAAATTTTAACTGTTTTGTTAAAACTTTGTTTTTTTTTTGGTTGAAAATTAATTTTTTCAAATAAAAATTTAAATATTCTATTTTTGTGTAAACTTTAATTTTCTTATTTGAAAAATCAACTATTTGGTTGAAAAATTATGTATTTTTCTGAAAATTTGTCATTTTATTAGAGAATAAATCTTTCTGTTTGAATTTTTTTTTTTTTAACTAAAATTTAACTATTCTATTTTTTGTGTAAATTTTATCGTTTTTAGTTAAAAATTCAACTATTTGGTTAAAAAATTATGTATTTTTCTGAAAATTCGTCATTTTATTAGAAAATAAATATTTGTGGTTGAAAATTAATTTTCTTGAATAAAAATTTAACTATTCTATTTTTTGTATAAATTTTATCGTTCATAGTTAAAGATTCAACTATTTGGTTGAAATATTATGTGTTTTGCTAAAAATTTGTCTGGTTATTAGAAAATTAATCTTTATGTTATTTGATGTTATAGTTTTTGACCAGTGAATAATTTAAATAATATGATGTTAATGTTTGTTGAATTTTTGTTTGAGGATTTATCATGTCAGTTCGAAATTTGAACTATTTTGTTGAAAGTTTGTTTTTTTCTGGTTAAAAATTAATTTTTTAAAATAAAAATTCAACTATTCTATTTTTTGTGTAAACTTTATCCTTCTTAGTTGAAATATTAACTATTTGATTGAAAAATTGTGTATTTTTCTGAAAATTCGTCATTTTAATAGAAAATTAATCTTTATGGTTAAAAATTAAACTATTTGGTTGAAAGTTGAAGTACTTTGTTAAATTTTTTTCTGATTGAAAATTAATTTGTTAAATAAAAATTTAACTATTCTATTTTGTTGTGTAAACTTCATCTTTCTTAGTTGAAAATTCAGCTATTTGGTTAAAAAATTATGTATTTTGCCAAAAATTCATCATTATGATCAGAAAATTAGTCTTTATGGTTGAAAATTAAACTATTTGTTTGAAAGATAAAGTACTTTGTTAAATCTTTTTTTTTGGAGGATTTATCATGTCAGTTGGAAATTTTAACTATTTTGTTGAATGTTCGTTTTTTTCTGGTTGAAAATTAATTTTTTTTTTTTAATTCAACTATTCTATTTTTTTGTATAAACTTTATCCTTCTTAGCTGAAAATTCAACTATTTGGTTTAAAATTCAACTGATTTGTTGAAAAATCATCTTTTTGACTTGATAATTGAACAATTTGTTGCAATTTTTTTTTTCTCACTTCAAAATTTTTCTTTGTTGAAAATTCAACTATTTGGTTGATAATAATATGCTTTTATTAAGGATTTGACTATTTTCTTGAAAATTCGTTTTTTGAGATTGCACTCAACTGTTTTGGATTGAATTAATATTTTTTGGTACAAAATTCAACTACTTGGTTGAAAATATAAATAATTTATTAAAAATTGATTTTTCTGGTTCAGGATTTATCATGCGAGTGGGAAAATCACCTCTTTCGTTGAAAATTTAACTATTTTGTTGAAAGTTAGTTTTTTTTTCTTGAAATTTAATTTCCTTAACTAAAATTCAACTATTCTATTTTTTGTGTGAACTTTATCTTCCTTAGTTGAAAATTCAACTATTTGGTTGAAAGTTGAAGCACTTTATTAAAAATTAATTTCATTTGGTTGAAGATTCAGTATTTTAGTTGAAAATTCATCTATTTGGTTGAAAATTACACTATTTTGTTGAAGATTCGTCTTTTATGGAAGAAAATTAATCTTCTTGGTTGAAATTTTTTTTTTCTCAAGAAAATAAGTATCACCCTCCATATTTTATTAAATAAAAATTAATTTTATTTTTCTATTTTTTTTGTACTAATTTACTTGGTTTAAAATTCATCTGGTTTCTTGAAGATTCGTCGTTTTGGCTTGAAAATTGAAGAATGTGGTTGAATTTTTTTTTCTGTACTTCAAAATGTTCCTTGGTTGAAAATTCAACTATTTGGTTGAAAATTCAACTATTTGGTTGAAAATTTATCTTTTTGGTTGAAAAATTCTTCTTTTTTGGTGAAAATTTCATATTTTTTTTTAAATTTAACTGCTTGGTTGAAAATTAATCTATTTTGTTGGAGATTCAACTTTTTGGTTGAAAATTTCCTATTCCATTTTTTATTTAAAATTGATCTTTTGTAGTTGAAAATTCAACTGTTTGGTTGCAAATTCATTTTTTTTTCAAATAATTCGTCTTTAGGGATTAAAAATTCAACACTCTGATAGAAGATTCAACTATTTGATTAAAAATTGATCTATTTAGTTGAAAATTTTAATATTTTCTTAAAAATTTCTCTTTTTAGTTTGATAATTCATCTCTTTCAGAAAAAATCACATCCTGCTTGTTTGAAAATACAACCATTCATTTGAAAATTTAATTATTTGATTTAAAATCAAACGGCTTATTTGGAAATTCAACTATTTTGTTGCAAATTAATCTTTTTTGTTGAAAATTCATCTATTTGTTTGAGGACTCAACTATTTTGTTAAAAATTCGTTTTTTTTATTATGAATGTTCTAACAAAAAAATACATTAAAAAAAAGTGCTTCTACTTTTGACCAAATAGTCAAATTTTCAATCAGAAAAGATGAATTATCAACAATTCTGAAATTAGAATTCAGTTTGTGTTTCTGCATAGAACGTTCGATGACCACGTAAGCGATTAATGGTTTTTGCTTTCGTTTTTATTGTCGAATGCCATCACGTACACAGATTGATTTATTAGATTCTTCTACTTGCACTATCAAGAAGTTAATCGTGATCATTTTATTAAAATTTACTCACAGTTTCAGAAATTCTTCATTGGTAGCAAGAATTGTACTTCTAATTGGCATCAGGTTCAATAACATTTATTTTTCTTCTCAAATTAAATTTTTTGCATGAAATAAAAATTAATTGTGAATCAGTCCTACCTTAGAAATGTGATTTTTTGATGCTTGAGATAAAATAATATATTTGAAGAATATAATAAAAATATTAACAGTGTAGTTATATTACGTACGCGATTGCTCAGCGACGTTCAACTCAAGCCTCGATTCGCGCGGTGTACCCAGAGTAACATATAGAGATAGAAGAATGGGAGAGAAGGAGATAGAATAAATCTGAAATTCTTTTTTCCGTTCACTAATCATATCATAAAAATAATAATAATTCCTTGTCAATTTAATTATTTGTTATCTTTTAATGAAAGTTTTTGCCCCTATCGGTAGCCGTAACAACATTAATTTTTGTGATATTAAAAATAAAATTAAAATTTATGTAAATTATATTAACTTGCAGCCCCTATCTGTGGCTGAAATGTTTTATAATACAGATATAATACGTGATGATAGCAGAAAATTAATTATACTTCCACTTCAAATTTTAAAATAAAATAAAAATGGTTAGAAATATTTTTTTTTTATACAAAGAAATTGCTTCAAGGATATTTAATTGGAAGAAAGTTTCTCTGTGTACACCGCGCAAATCGAGGCTTAAGTTGGACATCGCTGAGCAATTACGTATGCAATATAACTACTTCAAGAAAAAATGATTTCAAATTAAGAATCAGGAGAATTTTTATTTTGTGATTTGAGAAGGAACCTTCTGGTCTGAAATCACGGAGAATTTGACACGTTTTTATAAGCTTCAGTAAGACTAAACTTAGAATTTTTAAAATGTTCTTAATCCCTAATTTCAAATCTGTTTACCTTGAAATGTATATAATTAAAAAAGTTTTTTAAGTTTTGTCAGTCTAGTTATATTACATACGTGATTGCTCAGCGACGTTCAACTCAAGCCTCGATTCGCGCGGTGTACCCAGAATAACATATAGAGATAGAAGAATCCGAGAGAAGGAGATAGAATAAATCAAAATTTCCTTTTTTCGTTCTCTAATCACTTGGTAAAACTAATAATGATTTCTTAACAATTTAATAATTTTTGATCTTCTAATTTAAGTTTTCGCTCCTATCCGCGGCCGTAACAACATTAATTTTTGTGGAATTGAAAATAAAATTAAAATTTATTTCAATTATATCAACTTGCAGCCCCTATCCGTGGCTGAAATGTTTCATAGTACAGATATAATACGTAACTATGACAGAACATTTAATTACACTTTCAGTTCAATTTTTTAAATAAAATAAAAATGTTTAGAAATAATTTTTTATACAAAGAAATTGCTTCAAGGATATTTTTTTGGAAGAAAGTTTTTCTGTGTACACCGCGCGAATCGAGGCTAGAGTTGGACATCGCTAAGCAATTACATATGCAATATATATATTGTGCACATATATATATATATATATATATTGTGCACTGGCACAATTTAAAAAACTTTTTTTTCTATGAATTTCAAGAAAAACTGATTTCAAATTAAGAATGAGGAGAATTTTTATTTTGTGATTCGAAAAAGAACCTGTTGGTCTGGAATAATGGAGAAATTGACACGTTTTTCTAAGTATCACAGTTTCAGTAAGACTAAACTTACAATTTTCAAAATTTTCTTAATCCCTAATTTCAAATCTGTTTTCCTTGAAATGTATATAATTTAAAGAGTTCTTTAAGTTTCGTCAGTCTAGTTATATTACATATGTGATTGCTCAGCGATGTACAACTCAAGCCTCGATTTGCGCGGTGTACCCAGAATAACATATAGAGATAGAACAATGGGAGAGAAAGAGATAGAATAAATCTAAAATTCCTTTTTTCGTTCACTGATCATTTCATAAAAGTAATAGGAATTCCTGATCAATTTCATTATTTTTGATCTTTCAATTAAAGTTTTTGCCCCTATTCGTGGCCGTAACAACAAGTTTTGAAAAATTTTTTATCTCCTTCTATGCTATTCTTCTATCTCTATATGTTATTCTGGGTACACCGCGCAAGTCGAGGCTTGAGTTGTACATCGCTGAGTCATTACATATGCAATATAACTACACTGGCACAATTCGAAAAAACCTTTTTATTTCTATAAATGTCAAGAAAAACTGATTTTAAATTAAGAATTAGGAGAATTTTTATTTTGTGATTCGAGAAGGAAACTTTTGGTCTGAAATCACGGAAAAATTGACACGTTTTTCCAAGTTTCACAGTTTCAGTAAGACTAAACTTACAATTTAAAAATTTTCTTAATCCCTAATTTCAAATCTGTTTTCCTTGGAATGTATATGATTAAATTTTTTAAAAAGTTTTTTGAGTGTGATTATATTACATACGTGATTGCTCAGCGACGTTCAACTCAAGCATCGATTTGCATTGTGTATCCAGAATAACATATAGAGGCAGAACAATGGGAGAAAAGGAGATAGAATAAGTCTAAAATTCTTTGTTTCGTTTACTAATCATTTCATAAAAGTAATAATAATTCCTTATCAATTTAATTATTTTTGATCTTTTAATTAGAGTTTTTGCCCCTATCCGTGGCCGTCACAACATTAATTTTTGTGATTTAAAAATAAAATTAAAATTTATGTAAATTATATAGAGTTGCAGCCCCTATTCGTTCCTGGAATGTCTTATAATGAAGATATAATACGTAATGATAGCAGAAAATTAATTACACTTCAACTTTACTTTTTAAAATAAAATAAAAATGTTCAGAAATATATTTTTTATACAAAAAAATTGCTTCAAGGATATTTTTTTGGAAGAAAGTTTTGGAAATTTTTTTATCTCCTTCTATGCCATTCTTCTATTTCCATATGCTATTCTGGGTGCACCGCGCGAACCGAGGTTTGAGTTGTACATCGCTGAGCAATTACATATGCAATATAACTATACTAGCACAATTTAAAAAACTGTTTTATTTCTATAAATTTAAAGGAAAACTGATTTGAAACCAAGGATTAGGAGACTTTTTATTTTGTGATTCGAGAAGGAACCTTCTGTTCTGAAATCACGGAGAAATTGACACGTTTTTTTTTAAGTTTCACAGTTTCAGTTAGACTAAACGTAAAATTTTTGAAATTTTCTCAATTTCTAATTTCAAATCTGTTTTCATTAAAATGTATATGATTAGACATTTTTTTCAACTTCTGTCAGTGTATTTATATTACATACGTGATTATTCAGCGACGTTCAACTCAAGCCTCGATTCGCGCGGTATATCCAGAATAACATATAGAGATAGAAGACTGGGAGAGAAGGAGATAGAATATATCTAATAATCTTTTCTTTCTGAAAAATTTACCAAATTTACAAACATAACAATTTTTCGAAAATTTACATTATAATGAAATTTAAGTAAATTAAATTATAAAATGTCCTCTCTAAGGCAGGACTGATTCACATTGCAATTTTTTAGGAAAAAATGTTAAAATAATTATTAGCGGAGCAAAAATAAATATTATCGACTCTAATGGCAATTAAAAAATCTTCTTTACAATTTCATGAAATCTCAAGAAATTAAAAAAAAATTTCAATGGATTACAAAAGTTTGATGGTAGCATTTCAAATTATTCAAAAATATTTTAAGTTTGAAGAAATAAACTAGAAATAAAATTTGAGAGAGAAATTCAATTTTTCAATTATGGAATTAAGAACAATTTTAATAGACTTCAAGGGATTTTAAGACATTCTAAGGGATTTCAAGAAATTTAAAAATATTTTACAAACTATCAAGGATTGTAACCGATTTTAAAGGTTTTAAGGGATATCCACGAATTGTATTGAAATATTATTTTTTTTTTAAGATTTCAAGCCAAAAATTTTATAAAATTTCTAAAGTTAGAAAAATTTCCAAAACTTTTTTTCAAAAATATACCCTTAAAAAGTTTGTTTTAATGAAAGAAATATTTCTAAACATTTTTATTCTATTTTTTCATTTGAAAAAAATTAGGTATTATATCTGTAAAAGTAAAATTTTTCCCCTCAAAATCACACTATAGTAAAAATACAAAATTATCCAAAAAATTGTAGTTAAATAATTATTCAAATATTCATTTACACAAATATTTTATCGACGAACATTTGATGGAAATATTTACACTGCAGTCAAGACTAAAAATTGTCGAAAAACACTGTAGTCAAAAAATTTAATTAAATATACAATGAATGTGAATGTAAAAAAATATTCAAAAACACACTGTATTAAAAATATTGTAAATAATAAACAATATAATTATATAGAAATATAATTTACATTTATACTCTAGTAAGAATACAAATTGTCAAAAAAAGTTACAGCTGAAGAATTGTCTTAAAAAACTTTTCTCTTTAATTCCTTATATAACAAATTTTTTTGTTTTAAAAATAGTTTTAAAAAAATATTTTCATTCTGAAAATTGTTTTCAGTTTGTAGATGAAGACGAGTTTTCTACAAAATAGTTCAATTTTCAACAAAAAAAAGAAATGAATATTGAACAAAGAAGATCAATTTTATACCAAAAAAGACAAATTTTCAACCAAAATTTGATTGGTTCAATTTTCATTAAAAAAAATTAATTTTCAATAAAAATAACGATTTTTCTGCAAAGCAGTTGAATTTTCAAACAAATAGTTACATTTTCAGTTAAAAAAAAATATTTTATACCAAGAAAACAAATTTTCAACAAAGTAGTTCAGTTTTTAGGCAAAGATATAAATTTGCAACTAAAATTATGATTCTTCAATAAAAAAATGCATTTTCAAGAAAGTAGTTCAACCTTTAACCAGAAAGTGTAATTTCAATCCTAAAAAGAGGAATTTTCCACCCGAAAATCTTAATTTTCGACCAGAAAGTTAATTTTCAACCAAACAGTCGAATTTTCCACCAAATAGTTAAATTTTTATTTAAAAAAATTAATTTTCAACGAAAAAGAGGAATTTTATTGTAACTTATGTCGTTTTTATTGAACAACTTTTCTCTATTCATTTTTTTCGTACCTCGTGTCTTTTATCCAAAAATTTAATTTTTTTTTAATGTTATTTTTTACGATTAAAATCAAAATTACGCGTCCTATCAGAAAATAATTTGTAAAAATTTTTTCTACCTTTTTTTGGTGAACAATTTTTGTCTATTAATTTTTTTTCTTCGAATCATCTATTGCTTATCCAAAAATTTTAATTTTTTAAAATGCTTTTTTTTAATTAAAACAAAAACGGCGCGCCCTATCAAAAAATGATTGAGGATAAAGTTGTAGTTCCTTTTTGGGTAAACAATTTTTGTTCACTTTTTTCTGTATTTTGTGTCGTTTTTCAACAAATCTTATTTTTTAGATTTTTCATATCATTTTTTACGAATTAAACAAAAACTACGCCTCGTATTAAATAATAATTACAAAATGTATGTAGAGCTTTTTCGGATAAGCAATTTTCGTCTTTTCATTTTTTCCGTATCTTGCACAGTTTTGCCGAAAAATGGAATTTTTTATTTTTAATAGAATTTTTCACGAATAAAACGAAAATATGTAATTTACCAAAAAATGGTTTTCACAAAATTTTTTTCATCTTTTTGATGTGAACCATTTTTTTTTAAACATTTTTTTCGTATCTTGCATAGGTTGACCGATTTTTTAAATGCAAATTGTTCCTAATACATGAAATATACTTTATACTGATGATGAGATAATAATGAAAATAATTTTTTTTTCAATTTATTATTATTGTTAATAATATTCTCTTTGAATAATACTAGAAATTGCGGTTTTTTTCTGAAATTTTCAACTTTTTGTCTACTTTTCATTTGAAGTGAGCTAATATTTAATTCAATTTAACAGAAATAATTATTCAAACAAATTATTATTGTTTATATCTATCTTCATCTATATTAATGCCAGGTAGTTGCTTTTTTTCTGAAATTTTTAACTCTTTGTCTATTTTTCCCTTGAAGTGACTTAATAGTTGATCAAATTTAGAAAAAAATAATTATGTAAGCAAATTATTATTGTTTATACCTATCTTCATCTATATTAATGCCAGGTAGTTGCTTTTCTTCTGAAATTTTTAACTCTTTGTCTATTTTTCCCTTGAAGTGACTTAATAGTTGATCAAATTTAGAAAAAAATAATT
>JAABKJ010014713.1:0-10059 GCA_011634705.1 Andricus grossulariae
CGTCACATCCATTGTTCAAAATATTTAGTTGCAAATTTATGTAATTTGTTGAAAATTTGTATTTTTTTGGTGAAAATTGAACTATCTGAATAAAAATTTATGTATTTTGTTGAAAATTCGTATTTTTAGGTAGAAAATAAATTTTTTTGGTTAAATGTGCAATGTATGGTTAAACATTAATGTATTTTAATTAAGGCTTCAAATATTTTGTTGAAAATTCATCTTTTATATTTATAATAACATTAAAATTTGTTGTGATTTAAATTTAAACTATTACATTTTTTGTTGAAAATTCTTCTCTTTGGCTTAAAAATTCAACTAGTTGGTTGTAAGTTGTACTATTTTGTTAACAAATAATACTTTTGGTTCTCCTTTTGTTGTTTTAAAATTAAAGTTTTTAATTAAAAATGAGTAACTATTCCACTTTTTGTTGAAAATTTATTTGTTTTAGTACACAATTAATCCTCTTGATTTAAAATTTACGTATATGTATTTTGTTAACAACTAGTATTTTTCGGTGGAAAATTAATTTTTTTGTTTGAAAATGTAACTTTGCGGTTGAAAATTATTCTGTTTTATTTAAGGATTGAACTATTTTTTGGAAAATTCGTCTTCTTTGGTTGTATTCAACTGTTTGTAATTTAAAATTAAAATCTTTTTCGGTTCAAATATCAACTACTACATTTTTTGGAGAAAATTCAACTATTTTATAGAGAATTTAACTCTTTTGTGGAGAATTCTGTTTGGCTCAAAAATTCAACAATCTGGTAAAAAATTCGACTGTTTGGTCAAAAATTTATGTAATTTGTTGAGAATTCATCTTGTTGCTTGAAAACTTAACCATCTGGTGGCAAATGTAGCTGTTTTGTTAATAGCTCGTCTTCTTGACTTAAAAATTCATCATTTTGGACGGCCCTAATCAGCGATTGAGACAATTTATAGCCAATTAGAAAATAAGTTGAAAAATATTTTTCAAGAAAAAGTATAGAAATAGTGGAATTAGCAGACAATTGTGAGAAAATAGTGTTTTTAGTGTAATTTTGTTCGAAATAGTAGTCAAATAGCGTAATCGTTCAAAAAAAGTGTAAAATAGTGTTAACATTGTGGTGAGTCCGAGGCCTGAACATCTCATTGCACTTAAATATTAAATTTACAAAAAGCTAAATTTTTCCTATGCTTAATCAATGGAAAACTTTATGGTCTTTGCGCGACCTTTGAATATTAACGATTTTGCTCAGATTTTGAGATCACGTTTATGAGCACTCGAACAAAACTTGAGTGTGAGAGCAAAGAAATTCGAAAATTAAAAAATAACGGCCACCCTAATATTCACTTCGTGCAAGAAGTATATAACCATATGACTAAAATGACGTGTTAAAAAAGTATAAAATACAGGCGAAATGGTTAATATAATTCATGTGATGGCATAGCTAGCTTTAAAATGAATGTTCGAGCTTTCATTTTATATGTAATACAGGGATCACAGCGCAAAATGAGCTCAAAAAGGGGAAATAGGATGATTTTCTCACGAAAAAGGGGAAAATAGGGGGAAGATTAAACATTTATTTTTATATCTCGAAAAGTACAAACAATCTTTTGATAAGAAATTTTATATTTTTAAATAATTTTCAATGATATTTCAATGATTTTTGCCATTAAATAATTTTCTTTTCTTTCTTAGTATAATTAATTCTTTCAATGTAAATTTAAAACTACCCTCTTCAGTAGAGCAAAGTAAAAATGCCAAAATTAGTCGAATCGTTTGTGCTGAGGTATAACAATTTGTGGGTCGACATCCAAAACAAGTGAACACAAATTTAGATTTCGGTTAATATCTCCTGTTCTCACTTTTAAAATCAGAATATTTAAAATTTTGAAAATTGAAAAAAGATTTTTCCTTATTCAAAATTTGTTGAAAATGTACAAAAACATGTTTTTTGGATTGATTCGAATCTGAAATTTCTTCATCATGAACCAAAGAAACATGTTATTATTAATTTTTTATTCATGGGAAGCATTTTTTTCGTGGTGTATATAACGTCCCAAGATCGCGAAAAAACTATGAAATCCCAAAAATCTTAAATCGCGACAAAAGTTTGTTTCCGAAAAGGCAAAATGGTTTTCTCTTTGGTTCAAGCTGAATAAATTTCTGGTACGACATATTCAATTTTTTTTTAAATGTGTGTATATGACTCAATCAACAAAAAAACCCTGCTTTTGCACATTTCCAAACAAAAATATTACTGCGAAAAAAGTTTATTTTGAAATTTCGTAATTTTTTGAAAATTATTGTTCAGTAGTAAAAGCTGTGAATATAATAAGTGTCATAATTTTTGAACCAATAGGAAATATTTTGAATTTGAAATCCTTAAATTTTACTGATTAGCATTTTTATTTTCACTTTTGTCGAATGCCAAACCACAAGTTTGTTTTCCCTCAGCTCCAACGATTTTATTTATTTTAGAATTTTCGCTCCGCCCTACTCTTCAGTGCTCTTAAAATCAAATTAAAAATTGCTCAAGTTAGAACATTTGACATTGCAGTTGATGAATTTGGAATATTCCATTTTTTAATTAGGTAGGTATATGAAGTGTTCAACTTCTAATACTTACTTAAAAAGTACTTGTTATTTTGTAATGTTATTGGTACCTTATTTATTGAGCAATAATTTATTTACGTGCTATAATTGCTTTTATTATTATTCAATAATGGGTACACTTAATAATTTCAGAGACTTTTCCTAAGTATGAATGATTTTGAAAAAACAAAGTCAAGTTTTCAATTCTAAGTCTTCCAAATTGAAGAAAATTGGAAAGTAAATCATTAAAATCACAGAATTTTTAATTGTGAATTTTTACAATTAAAAACTCTTAAACTTAAAAATATGTGAATAAAAATTATTCAGTTTGAATGATTTTGAAGATTTAAAGTCAAGTTTTCAATTTTAAATCTTCAGAATTGAAGAAATTTCAAATGTAAATCATCAAAATTTCTAATTATTTATTGTAAATTCAAAAAATTAAAAACTCTTCTATTTTGAAGATACATAAATAAAAATTCTTAAATTTCGATGATTTTGCAGATCAAGTCATTTCTTGATTTTGTAAAAAACTTGACTTTGGATTCTCAAAATCATTCAAATTGAATAATTTTTATTTACATATTAAGAAGTTGAAGAATTTGTCATTTGATAAGTCAAGTTTTCAATTATAAATGTTTCAAATTGAAGAAATCACGAATGTACAAAATCAAAATTACGAATAATTTCTTTATGGTGGATTTAAAAAATTAAAAACTCTTCTATTTTAAAGATAGATAAGTCGAAATTATTAAATTTGGATGAATTTGAAGATCAAAAGTCAAGTTCTCAATTCTAAATGTTTCAAATTGAAGACATTTCGAATGTAAATCTTAAAAATTACTCATTTTTTATTGTAAATTCAAATAATTAACAACTTCATCGTAAAGATGCATAAAAAAATTTTTTTAAATAGGAAGATTTTCAAGATCAACAGTCAAGTCTTAATTTCTAGATGTTTCTAATTGAAGAAATTTCTAAAGTAAATCATTGAAATCACAGAATTTTCAATGGTAAATTTTCAAAATTAAAAACTCTTTAATTTAAAAATGTGTAAATAAAAATTATTAAATATAAATGATTTTGAAGTTTTAAAGTCAAGTTTTCAATTCTAAATCTTGCAAATTAACGACATTTCGAATATAACTCATCAAAATTACTAATTTTTTGCTGGGCAATTCAAAAAATTAAAAACTTTTCCAGTTTGACGGCGCATAAGTAAGAATTCTTGAATTTAGGTGATCTTGAAGATCAAAAGTCAAGTTTTTAATGCCAAATCTTCCAAATTGAAGAAATTTCGAATGTAAATCATCGAAATTACAGAATTTTCAATTGTAAACTTTTAAAATTAAAAACCCTTAAATTTTACAAATGAATAAATGAAAATTCTTGTATTAGGACGATTTTGAAGATTAAATGTAAAGTTTTTAATTATAAATCGTCCAAATTGAAGAAACTTCGAATGGAAATCATCAAAATGACTAATTTTTTATTGTATATTTAAAAAATTTGAGACTCTTATTTTAAAGATATCGCGTGATTCAAATATTGTATTTTCCAATATCGTATATTCAATGAGAAAAGGGGAAAAAGGGGAAGTTTTTTGAGAATAGGGGAAAAAAGGGGAATTTCATGAAAAAAGGGGAAACTAAGAGAAAAAGCGGAAGACTGTGCACCCTGGTAATACTTTCCCCACTTGTTCATTATTTGCCAAAATATATGTAGAATTTTTAACGAAATACCATTATCTATCAATATTAACCTTTAATTATGGACGTGCGGTCTCACAAACCGCACCGTGATTCTGATATGAGGTTCCCTCCCACCTAGCCTTCCTCGAGGCTGCAGTTATTAGCTTTAGTTTTAGTTTTACTTTTGCCGACGTAGGTGAACAATAATTGGTCCTGCGTGTAACTGGTGAGTAATATCAATTTAAAGTTTATAGACGGTCCGTGAGACCGCACGTCCACGGTAGCGTTACAATATTATATTTTTGTTTCAATTTGTTTTAAGGTATTTAAAATGCAAGATTTCACATTCAAACAAACTTGACCTCAACACGAGTACCCCAGAGTATGAAACGCGGCCGTCACAGAAAAATGTTACGTCCCGATTATCACTCACTTGACCAAAAAGTGACAAATTAGTAGAGACAGATGCATGGACGTGCGGTCTCCCAGACCGCACCATGATTCTGATTTGTGGGTACCTGTCCCCACTGGTGTAAAAGATTATGAATAATAAAAGTTGATACTATTTATTATTTTCTTATTCCAATGTCCCTTTATAAACTTGTATAAGTTAGATAACAATCATTTACTCACCTATTCAATTAGATATAAATATATACAGCGGTCTGTGGGACCTTAGGTCCTTTTTAGCGCAAAAGTGAAATCCCGGCTTAGAAATATTATTCTTTTGTTGAAAATTCAACAATTTTGTTCAAAATTCATCCTTTTTATTGAAAAGTCACCTCTTTTGTTGATTTTTTTTTTTCAATTCAACGGGTTTTGATTTTGAATGAAAGTATTTTTCATCTCATTGGTTAAAAAATTGATTATATTGTTTGCAGTACATTTTTTTTTAATTAATTCTTTCAATTGAAAATGTAAATTTTTCATTTTTGGTTGGAAACTGATATTTTTTAGTTAAAAATTTGTCTTTTTTGATGGAAAACTAATTTTCTTGGTATGAAATTTCCTCTGTTTTGGTTCAAAATGCATTATTTTGGTTAAAAATTAACTTTTTTGTTGAAAAGTTATATTTTCGGGTTAAAAATTCGACAGTTTTACGAAAAATTCGTCTTTTATCTTGAAAGATCAACCATTCAGATGATAATTGTTTTGTTTATTGACTGAAAAATCTTTCTTTGTAGAAAATTAATTTTTCTTACTTTGAAAATGAATAATTTCTATTTTTGGTTTACAATTGATCGTTTCTGTTTGAAAATTCAACAATTTGGTTGGAAATTCATGTATTTTTTTGAAAATCAGTTTTCTTTTTGGTAGACAATTTATCTTTTTAGATTTAAAATTAATTTACTTTAGCAGAAATGTTATCTTTTTTAATTGAAATATCACCCATTACATTTTTTGGTTGAGGATTCATCTTTGTAGGTTAAAAATTTAACTACTTTGTTGAAAATTTTATTATTTTGTTGATAATACAACTCTTTGGTGTCACACTTTTTCGTGAACACGATAACTTAAAATCAGTTGCAGATAAATTGATAAAATTTTAAGGGCTCATTTTCAACACTAATATCTTGAAAATGACTGAAGGATTTCTAAAAATATTCATTGCATTTTTTTAGGACTTAATAATATTTTAAAAATTAATTTTTTATAGTAAAACTTGTTTCATTAGCATAATTCAAATTTGATGTAGCAATATAAAAGATTCCTTGGTTGGAAATGAATCGATTGACCTATAATATTAATACATTTTATTGAAGAGTAAGAAAGCTATAGTAATGCATAATATCTGAAAATACGGGTTTTTATAGTAAAACTTTTTTCTTTAACATAATTCAAAGTTGATGCAAGAATAAAAAAGATTCCTTGGTTCAAGACGAATCGATTGACCTATAATATTAATACACTTTAATTGAGACTAAGGAAGTTATGGTCATTTATATTATATTGAAAATCGATTTTTATAGTAAAAATTATCTCATTCTCCTAACTTAATGTTGATGCGAGAATAGAAAAGATGTGCTGATTCGAGACGAATCGATTGACCTATAATATTAATTCATTTTATTGAAGAGTAAGAAAGCTATAGTAATGCATATTTTATGGCACCATTTTTTCATTGACATAATTCAAAATTTATGCAATAACGGAAAAGATTCCTTGATTCAATGCAAATCGATTGACCTACAATATTAATCCACTTTATTGAAGAGTGAGGAAGTTATGCTCATTTATAAAATGTGAAAGATCTGTTTTAAACAGAAAAACTTTTTTCATCGACAAAATTCAAAGTGGATGCATGAATAGAAAATACTTTTTGATCATAAATTTTCAACTAAAATAATTCTGAAAATATTTTTAAAAAAATCATTAAGCTGAGGAAGGGATAGGATGCGACCGAACTTTTCCTTTCCCTTTTCCAGCTCGAAAAATTACCATTTCGAATACAAAACTTGATTTGACTGATTTGTCATTATATTTTAAAAACTGTTTTTATTAGTTTGTAATTTTGTATTGTTTGTAAATTTGTATTTTTAAACTGATCAGAATGAAAACTTTAGTTTATCTATTATTTGAAAAATTACTAATGCTTCCTCTATGAGGAAGCAAATACATTTGCTAACGGGAAGCAAAGTGCTTCTGCAATGAGCACCATATAATTATAAATGCAAACAAAATGGAAACACTCGAGATCTAATTCACAGCTAGTTCATTTCAAATGTCAACAATATTTAAAGGTTTCGAATTCAACAATTTTGTTGAAAATTTTATTATTTTGTTGGAAATTTAACTCATTGGTCGAAAATTTAACTTGAAGGGTAGAAAATGTAACTGACTTTTGAAAAATTCATCTTTTTGTCTTTAAAATCTAACAATTTGGTTGAAAATGCAACTTTTTTCTTGAAAATTCCTCCTACTGGATTAAAAGTTTATCTTTCATGGTAGGAAAGTCATAATTTTTTTTTTTTTTTTTTCAATTCATATTTTCATACTTTTGCTAGTTGGGCTGCTTTTGGCTTAATTCAGTATAATGGACAACAAAATTGAAAAACGAAAACTTTTGTATGTTTGACCATAGCAAACCTTAAAGCCTAATTCCTGATCCTTGAAGGTCTGAACCATAAATTAATAATACACT
This sequence comes from Andricus grossulariae, assembly GCA_011634705.1. NCBI lineage: Eukaryota > Metazoa > Arthropoda > Insecta > Hymenoptera > Cynipidae > Andricus > Andricus grossulariae. The sequence continues at coordinate 7,412 of JAABKJ010014713.1, forward strand.
TAACTCCCGATATGAGAACCCACGGTTGACGATATTCCTAGAACTGATGGCCTCCGCAGTTTTGTGATGAGTGGAGTCGCGGAGCCGAAAGAGAGGATGTGCTCAGTCAAGCGTGACAAACAGCTCGAGGGCCGCCCTCTCAGCACATTAGTTGCATCAGTTTGCGTCATGCTTCCCACTTCAACAGAGAAGATTCACGCAGCCCTGCCTGTTAACGTTTGGATTCCTCCGATTTAGGACCAAGGTCAATGCAAGCGAGGTTCAAAACCGTTCTTATATCGGGAGTTGAGTGTTAAATTTTCTTTAGGAGAAATTTACTGTATCTATCCAGGCTTACAACAATACTTCTTATCTTAAGACAAGTTCGAACGTACTTGGCACGTACCCCCATCAAAAATTTCAAGCATAAACGTAAGACATTCATCTACGACTGCTAAGTCTCGCTCCTGTCCGCGAGCGAGACATAACCATCTTGAAGTCGAATTCAAGTCGAACCAAGTCCACTCAGGTCGAAATATTTTTGCTCGGGATAACCTGAAGTACTGGTTTAAGAATTTATCTCGTGAAAGCTTTAAAAACGTTTAGATTTCTTTTTGAAAACAGCCCTCGTGAGCCGAAGAAAGCAAAGCAGCTATAGGTAACGACTAAATTCGGCATTCACTATACTGAATACTGCAAAGCAAAGAGGTATAGTAGGTATTTGGTCGTGGCCGATATTTCGAATTTAAAAGCTTTCGTACTTTGCCGCCCACTTTACTCTCGCCAAGTTGTTTCTTCGTTTAATGTGATCGTACTCGTATTACAGTGAAGTAGTCGAAAAGCGTTGCGTAATGGATCGGAGGGATCTTGCGAAAGCGCCAATCGTGCAATACTTTTAATGCATCGCTTGATTGCAGGATTTCACTCGGACGAGAAATAGCGAAATACATAAATGTGCCAGTTCTTATCTTTTTCTGAAAATCAGAATGGGGCTGCAGGATGCTATACAAAGTTAACTGATGCCGTTGAAGAAGAGCTATACGACAGCGCTGCGATGTGTGCAAGTACGGAAGATTGTCCCATTGTTCCTAGCTGGAATTAATGCAGACATCCATCTGCTTCTCTCGGCTACTTTTAGCTTTTCTATTTCAAATTCGATGAAATTCGCGGAAAACTTTCTCAATTTCTAAAATTTAAAGACGAAATATATTGCATTATCAACAAAATAGTTGAATTCCTAACCAAAAAGATTTTCTACCAGAAGGGAATAATTTTTCACCCAAAAGACGAATTTCTAACCATAAAAAATTATTTTGAAGAAAATAGTTCATCTTTCAAGCAAAAGTGTCGAATTGAAAAAAATAGTTGAAAGTTTAACCAAAAATTTTAATTTTCAAGCTAAGAAAACGAATTTATTCAAAAAAAGTTCAATTTACAAAAAAAGTTAATTTTTCTACCAAGAAAAATAAATTTTTAACTTAGAAATGTGACCAAAAATACGAATTTCTAACAAAATAATTAACCCAAGAACAACAACGTATGGGTGGAATCCCACCCAAGCTATGATTAGTTAAAGCTACGCATGCGTGGATATTTCTTACCACCTTCTCCTTCCTAGTACCCTCAAATCCAGTCTTGTACTAACCTTTGCAGGTCAGAAAGGACAGGAAAGGCTATTCATTTTGCGAAAAATGTGGTAAATTTTTATATGGTAAGCATAAAAAAGTGATTTGCTATGGCTGCCTAAATGCTGATGACTTTCCAGAATAATTCGATTGAGAAACATGATACCTACTTTGATCACAAAATTTTTGTTCCCACAAAAGAAAAGTTTTTTATATCTATTTGATATTGATTCTGAAGAGCTTTTTCCCAGAAAAGTTTTGTATTTGACTTTGTTCGTTCATGAAGATATTTGTTTCTAGTATTATTTGTGATCAAGCATTATTTGTAATAAAAATCGTAATTGAAAAGCAATATTTTATTACTCTGAAATGGATTACCAACCATCTCTCCCATTCAGAATTTCAAATTTATCACAAATAACAGAAAATATTAGGATGGGTTGTATCCCACACCACGTTGATAGTAGTGTTCTGAAAGTTCACGCTGTTGTTATTGGGTTAAGTCCTCAACCGAAAAGATAAATTCTCAAAAATCAAAATTAATCTTCAAACTGAAAGGTGAATCTTGAAAAAAAAATTAATTTTTAGCAAGGTAGTTCAACTCTCAACAAGGTAAAAAGATTAATTTTCTATCGAAAAGGACGAATTACCAAATCAGTTAAATTTTCGACCAAAAATTATGACTTTAACAAAATAGTTGAATTTTCAACAAAATAACTAAATTTTTAACCAAATAGTTGAATTTTGAACCTAAAAAGTTGAAATTTCAGCAAAAAAAGTTACGTTTTCAATTAAATAGTTGAATTTTCAAACAAAAAATAAGAATTTTTCAGAAGGCAGTTGAACTTTCCATCAGAAAGTTAATTTTCAATCAAGAAAAATGAATTTTTAACCAAGAAAGAACAATTTCTAACCAAGATAAATGGCTTTTCTAATAAAAAAGATTAATCAAATCAAGACCTCCACAGTATTTCAGGAATTCCTTCTCTTTGCTTGAGTAGAGGAAAGTCGTGTCTCCCAGAATTTGGGAAACAAACAAAATTT
>JAABKJ010014714.1:0-10059 GCA_011634705.1 Andricus grossulariae
TCGAGAAACGAACTATATTCGTGATCGAATTCTCGTCTCCTTCCGAATACAACATCACTGCCAAGGAGAAAGAAAAGAATGAAATGTATCGAGACCTTGAAAGGGAGCTGCAGCGACTGCATCCAAAATATTCGGTGCAAGTAATTGACCTTGTGATCAATGCTCTCGGAGGTGCGAAGCTATCACTGGTTTGTAACCTGAAAGCCATACCTGCGTCCCAAAAATATGCAGCTGTACTTGCGATATGGATGCAGAAGGCTGTCATCCTTGGGTTGCTTCGTATCCTCAAAACACGCGAGGGTTTCTCTGGCCTGTCGTTTTGATTTCGTTGTGTCCTGTGAACACTGATCTCACGGTTGTGAGACGTGGCCAATCAATGGATAATGTTAAAATTGATTTTACAGGAGTTCCATCCACTCTAGGATAGAATTATTCTTGGGATATCTTGGGTTCTTCCCTACTCACATAAATTATTTACGGTCATTGCGAACAGAATTCTTTTGCATTTTAAACTTTTTAAATTGAAGCCTGAAAAATATTTAATTCCGAAATATTGTATTCAAACGCTCAATAATTTCACGTATATAATAAATGGTTTTGAAACTTTGCAATTAAACCATTTTAAATCGAATGACGTTGACCTGCAAGAAGTTAAAGTTTGAACTGTCATTTAATTAACAATTCAAAGATTTCTGGTTACAAAATATAAAACAACGCCACGATTTTTAGTGCTCCTAATGAAAGAATGAATCAATGCATTTTTAAATGTTCTGGATTATATCACTTCAAGCAAATTTAAGTTAGAAGTCAGAGTTTTTTAAAGTCGTTTTCAATCATTGTTACGTTATAAACGACGTAGCACATTCCAATTCGTTCCCTAATTCCTGGATTTATCTGTAATGTATCTGGGACGAGGGCAAGCCAGAGAAGAAAGCAGATATTGGTGTGAATTGATATTTATTGTGCTCTTGGTAGATGGACTAGTTGTACTCTGTTCAATAAACACGGGTACGTTCTGAAAGGAACGAGACTGGTAAGTTGCCAGTGACAATTCGCGGTAAGGTAAATAGCAGACATGTTTATGTAATTAGAAGGTAGGACTAGACTTTATAGGTTGGACATGATCCTTCATCTCAGCTTCTTGGCTTAGGCTTGGCACGAGCTTGGTTTAGGCTGGACTCGATCTTGGTACCGAAAAGACGCGGATGAAGAAACTTTGATCTAACACACTGATACTTTGAGCTGTGAAATGCAGGACGGTGAAAGAACGACAGACCACTTAAATCAGGGGTGCCGATTTTATATCCCTTATCACATAGGTGGACAAGGGTGGTTGGTGTCGTTGACGAAGGTGATTTTAGACGAGAAAAACTCTCTGCGAAGGAGGAACGGCCGGAATTGCATCGACGTACGTTGTCGCTGAGAGAGATCGTATGAAGCGGAGTCCGGTCGGGATGATCCTTCTAGATCAGTGAAGGCGTCGAGTTGAAAGAATCAGTTTTTCCCCTAAAGTTAACTTTACACAATCGTGTACTAATGCATGATTGGGTGATTGACCATGAATTTTGATGCTTATGAGGAAACCCATGTAAGGTTCTGTGACCCCGTTAATACATATGTTCCAATGCAGCAAAATTATGTAGTACAACAGTGTTAAATATCCATAAATAGTTATAACAAATAATGGTCGCGTGACACCTCCCCTCCCCTTGTTTTTATCGTTGCGATCAAAATCTCAGCAAGGAGAAGGACTTTTTGAAAATTTATTATTATCAATCAAACCGGAGGGTGAATCACGATTTCACGGACAAAAATTCTTCGTCAACATACTATATGATTAGACAATTACAATAATGTTACTTTTGGTATTTGACAACATTGAACTTATTTCCTCTGAATGCATTTCATACAATGTTTTAATTACAATAATTCATGCAGAACAACTAGCATCCTTTTAACAATAAAAAATTAAACCCCTCCCGATAAAAAGGGGCTACGTGTAGATTCAGCCTGAGAAGTATTGTGCTGAAAGAACTGAAAGTCCTGCGACTTGAATTTCATATGGTCCGCTGTAACATGTTCACAGAAAAAAACACTTAATTTAAATGGGAAATTGGACTTATTTTGAGGTGTTACGAAAAGAAGCATATGTAAGTGTATGGTTGAGATGACCCTAAAGTAAGGATTCTCTTAGATGAAAGTAAGACGCCTACTTATACTGAAATTATGGATCACCTCGCCCTCCGGACCCGTGAGTCCTAAACTGAAATCACAAGAATTGTCAAGATAATCCTTATAAAATCCTTTTGGATTTCGTATAAATTCGCAATTAGAACACTTCGGCTGCACCAAAAATATGCAATAATACCACCACTATACAATTATAATTCTCGATTACAATCATGATAAAGAACAATGAGCGTTCTTTGAAAATCTAATTTTACACTAAACATATGAGAAGAAAATGCAGCTTTGATGTCGTAAAATACTAAATATACAGTTCACGAGTAATTGCTTCGACTGAATAAAATTTAAGATACACATAAACCTGAGCGAGTAATCGAGAATTTTTTAGATTTACGACAAAGTTTTACTTGACACGCGGACTAGAGTATAGAAACGGAGCAGAGTACCAAGACCGTGTCGCGCGCATGTGCCAGGTCGATTAAAGCAGAGTCAACCTGAAATTCAGTGGGGCATACTTAATTTTAGGTGAAAAAAGCCTTGCATGTTATCTCAAGTTGCCTCTAACTCACTTTCAGAACGGTTTATTGAAAGTTACAGGTGCGGAGTTTACTTTATTTCTATCGGGAAATGCTTATTTCTTCTTGGAGATAAGTAATTGCTGTATTCAAGATAGTTCGTACACTCAAATTTAGTTGCTTTCTTATTTCAAGTCAAATCTGAAATCAAGTCAAATACAACTTTTACTTTGAATTTTACTGTGTTCGTAACCAAGGAGGTACGTTCATAGGGCTGTGTCAAGATGGCCGCTTGCCATTTGAAACATTCATAATTTTTCAACCACTTATCCGATGAAGCTAAAACTTTCCAGAAAAGTTCTTTAGATCTTGGTCAACAACTTTCTCACTGTGATGTTTCCGTTCCTTGAAATGCTCTTGATAAACGAACAGTTTGAAGGTGGAAATTCATGATTTCTCCAAAGCCTCAAAATAAAATTAACAACTTTTGTGTTTATTCAATTATGCACGTTTTTCTTCCTTAACCCTAAAAATGTTTTTCGCTACCGAACAATTTTTTAGCGTGAAGCATACTTCGTAATAAAAATTTTCATAACTCAATTATTGAATTTTGATGAACCGTTCGCGAGTATTCAATTTTGGAAAAAAAATTATCCAGAATTTTGATTGTTATTAACTTTTTGAAAAAAAAAATTTTTGCAAAAATATTTTAGAGGAGTTATTTTGATATAAGAGCGAATTGAAAACTGTATAAATTGTTTGAAAATAGAACTATCGATTTAAAAGTGGCAAACTTGAGATATTTTGACCCAGGTGATATTTTCTGGGTACGCTATATCAGGCTCCAGACTCGTTATTCCATTGATTTATTGTGAAATTGCTGTCACAGACTCCAGACACTTTGATTCAGATTTGCTGATTTATCCTAGACATGCTGAAACAGGCTCCGGAAATTTGTTATTTTTTGAGGATTTAGAACGGTGCACGCTATCTCCGCTGCCGTAAAAAGAATTTAAGTTTAGATATACTTTTTCCTTTGGAAAGTGATACAACGACAATTATTAAATACTTGCGATTGCAGTATGATTAGATGTAAGGTTATGTTTTCATGATTGTAAAAGACGGAAACTTTAAAAAAAGGTCCAAATTCATTTTACCGGGATTCAGGGCTACGTAAAATAAAATATTGGATTAAACGAAATCTAAGAATTTTAAATTGTGAATTTTTTATGTCTTAAGGTCAACATAAAAATTAATTAAAAATGAGCCAAAAACATCTTTCCAACTCAGAATTTATTAAATAAAAAAAGACTTCTTTCTCTATCCTTGACGTACGTTTCAGTACAATTGCATACCTTTTTCAAAAGGTTTTTAAAGAATCTGAGATAAGAATAATCTCGAAGAGTAGAACAAACATCGAAAAGGAAACATAGAAACTAATGTCAATTCGGAAAGAATTCAAATAAAAAATTGGATTTAAAAATTTAGAATACAATTAGATTCTCCTTCCTAACCACTATACAGATCTCTTTTTCTACAGTTTTAAGATGTATATTTTAAAGTGAGTGAAATCTCTTCAATTTTTTTGAGACTTCAATAACAATCTTTATTGTATTCTAAATTTTTGATTCCAATTTTTGACTTGAATTCTTTCCAAATTGACATTAGCGATGTTTGTTCTGCTCTTCGAAATTATTCTTATCTCAGGTTTTTTAAAAACCTTTAGAGAAAGGTACGCAATTGTACCGAAACGTACGTAAAGGATAGAGAAAGTGGTTTTTTTTTTAATTAATAAATTCTGAGTTGGAAAGGTGTTTTTAGCTCATTTTTAATTAATTTTTATGTGGATCGTAAGACATAAAAAATTGACAATTTAAAATTCTTAGATTTCGTTTAATTCGATATTTTATTTTACCTAGCCCTAAGTTCCGGTAAAATGAATTTGGACCTAGAATGGAACAGATAAATTTGAGAATGCAATGTTTAACAAACAAGTGCTTATTTATTCAGGATCAGTTTTTTATAACGGCGTTTTCTTACTAATTATTATCCGTCGTAGTCGTTACAATTACTCAGTTTCGTGAAATTTCGAAAAGGTACAATTGTCCGCATGACCTGATCTAATTACGAAGATCGCGGTTCCGTTCCTTACAATCGTAGCAATTGTCGTCGTGTCACTTTTCAGAGGAAAAAGTATTAAATTAATTTTAAATCCTCACAAAATAACAAATTTCCGGAGCCTGTTCCAGCGTACCCGGAGAAAATCAGAAATCAAAGTATAAGGGCCTGGAGCCTCTGATAGCGTGACTAGGATGAATCAACAAATCTGAATCAAAAAGTGTGGACTCTGTAACAGCGTGTCCACAATCAATCAACAAAATAACGAGTCTGGAGCATGATATAGCGCATCCAGAAAATAACACCTGGGTCAAAATATCTCAAGTGTGCCACTTTTAAATCGATAGTTCTATTTTCATTCAATTTATACAGTTTTTAATTCTTTTTCATATCAAAATAACTCGCCTGGAATATTTTTGCAAAAAATTTATTCTTTCAAAAGTTAATAACAATCAAAGTTCTCGATAATTTTTTTTTAAAAATTGATTACTCGCGAACGGTTCATCGAAATTTAATAATTAAGTATACTTCACGCTAAAAAATTGTTCTTCAGTGGAAAACATTTTTTTATTGTTTAAATAATCGTTTGTTTTAAACAATTGAAAATTAGTTAAACTTCTCCGCCTGTGAAAGAATTCTTTCACGTTCCAATATATTCTACAATCTCTTTCGAAAATTTTGGTGGAGAAAAAAGTTTATATTTTGCAGTAGTTCAAAAGTTATTGACTTTTTTTGTGACCGCGATCCGACCACTAGCGCTGGTCAAGCACGTTCAGACGGACCCGCCCTCAGCTATCGTGCGACTCGAAATACCCATATTATTTTCGTGACTTTCCACCATAAGGAGGTGCAAATATTTTTTCAAAGTAAAACACAGGGAGACTTGCATGTTGGTGGCGGAAGTGAGAACGTGTTCAGTGTCAGGTGGTGAGAGGATTTTACAGAATTTGTGTGAAAGGTGTGACTGGAGTTTGAGGGTGGAAGCCTACGACGTGAGAAAGTGAGGTTAGATTGGCAAGGAGTCGGGGGAGTGTGTGGTCAGGAGTCTGTGGCCATCGAGGGGTCAAGGGTGGTTCCCCCAGATTTGGGGGATCTCAAGGGAGAGAAAAGGTGTATGCAAGGGCTGTGAGGAATTGAAAAAAAGGGAAATAAAAGGAAAATTTTGCGGTAATAGTCAGCACTATTCCCCAGAGACATCTGGCGGTTGTGGAGGGGACTGCATGGAGAGGTCCCAGCTACCGACGGCAGAACGGGAGGTGGGCAGTGAGAGTGCTGGCACTGTTGGTAGTGAAATTGACGGGGAGGAAATTTTCCACGTGCCACGACGGCCAACAGCGTGTGGTCGGGTTTCGAGCAGCAGGGCGGGGAGAGGAAGAAAACGGAACGATGGGAACGAAGGAAGCGAGAAGGTAAGAGAGAGAGTGTCAAGCGCAAGTGACGGGGAGGATCTATTAAAAAGGAAGAGAGACAGCCAAGAGAGTCCGGAGAAAGGCGAAGTAGAGAGTCCGTTTAAAAAAATCGGGAGGACACGTAGGTCACCCCCCCCCCAACCCCCGAGATATATAGGGAAAGTCGGAGAAGGAGGCTCTCGGGTTGCTGTTAGGCGAGATCAGGGGGCTGAGGGAGGACGTAAGGGGGACTAAGGAGCAGATAAAAGGCATGAGGGAGGACTTGAGAATCAGAGATGAGAAATGGGAAAAGAAGATGAAAGAGCTGATGGAGAGAGTAGAAGAGTTAGAGAGGGGTAGGAAAGAAAAAGACGTTAAAATAAAGCAGATGGAAGAGGAAGTTAGGGGAGAAGGAAAGGACGGAGAAAAGGCTTGAAAAGGTGGTGCGCAGGGCGGAAATGGTAGTAGTTGACGGGGGTGGGGGAGGGGTGAGATCAAAGGTATTTGGGAGAGGATAATGAATACGATACAAGAGGAAGTAGGAGAATGTAGGAATGTAAAGGAGGAGAGGACGGATAGGGAACGGATAAGGGCAATGGAGATGAGAATGGAGAGACGAGATAAGGCAGACAGGAGAAATAATATTGCAATAAGAGGGTTGAAGCTAAAGAGCGGTGAAGAAAGGAAGGGCGTGGAAGCGCTGCTACAGAGCATAGGATATGTTAAGGAAATGGTAGAAAAGTCAAGTTGGAGGCTAGGAATGAGAAGAGTGAAGGGAGATTGGCGAAGATAGGATATCAGAAAATAAGAATAGACGAGAAAATGTGGGTGTGGAACGAGGAGAAAGAGGTGTTGAAGAAAGTGCAGGGGAATTTGTTTCGTAGGGAGTAGGGGGTGGGGGTAATGCAGGGTAGAGGAGTAGTGTGGGTGCTGTACTGGAAAGTAGCAGGGATAAAGAAGAAGGATGAGGAGTTCTGGAGGTATATCCAAGAGTTTGATGTTGTGGGAATGGTAGAGACGTGGGTAGAAAGAAAGGAATGGGATTGAATAGAGCCAAGACTGACAAGGGGGTATAGGTCGAGACTCCAGGAGGTGGTCAGAATAAAGAAGAAAGGAAGAGCTAGTGGGGGAATTATAACGGGTGCTAGAGAAGGAATAGAGGTAGTAGTTCATGAAGAGGAAGAGGGGAAGGAGTGCAAATGAGAGAATTAAAGATAGGAGGGGTGAAGTGTAAGTTTGTGACAGTGTACAATAAGGATGGGATGGAAAGAATTAAAGAAATGGTGGAAGACTTGTTAGGTGAAAGAGAGGAAGGTATGGTGGTACTGGGTGGGGACTTAAATGCTAGGATGGTTAGGGAAGGGGGCCTTTACAGGGAAGGGGAGAGCTTCAAAAGGAAATCGAAGGACAAGATAATAAATAAGGAGGGGGAGATTCTAAGGGACTGGATAAAGGATAGAGGTTGGCCGGTGGCGAATGGTATGGCAACTGGGGATGAAGAGCGAGAGTACACATGTGTAAGTAAGGTGGGGGTGTCGGTAATAGACTACGTAGTCATGAATATGCCAGGGTGGAAGGAGACGGAAAGATTTGCAGTAGAAGGGAGGGTAGGATCACACTATCAGCCATTAGGGCTGTCGATAAGGGGTGAGAGCTACGGATGGCAGAGGGGGATCGACGGGAGAGAGAGTGAGCTGGACGAGGGAGGCGACAGAGAGGTATAAGGAGCAGTTAGGGAAGCTACGCTTTCAAGGGGGGTTCTTGAAAGAGATATGGGAGGATTTAAAAGAGAAAGTGGAAGGTTGCGTGCAGAAGAAGGTATTCAAAAAGAAGAAGAAAGGAATGGTAAAGTCGTGGTGGGATAGGGAATGTAAAAAGATGAAAAGGAAGGTGAAGAGGGGGTACAGGAAGTGCTAAGAGGGTACAGCGAAAAGGGAGGAGTACGTAGTAATGAGGAAGGAGTTTAGATTGATTTGTAAGAAGAAAAAACAGAAGAAGGAGAAAGATCTGGAAGAGGAGTTAGGAAATGTTGAGACAAAGGGGGATGTCTGGAGGAGAATGAATAGATTTAAAAAGCGTACAGTGGAAATACGCGAAAACATAGGGAGTGAGAAATGGAGGGAGTTTTTCAAAGAATCATTTCAGGGCTCAGATTCAAGGAAGAGGGACGGTGGGAGTAGAAGAACGCCGGAGGCAGAAATGGAGGAGTTGGAAGATGAGGAGATAGAGAAACAGATAAGGAAGTTAAGAAGATCAAAAGCAGTAGGCCTGGATAAGGTAGAGAACAAAGCAGGGCTGTTTAGTACACAAGAGGTTAGGGAGAGGCTGAAGGAGGTAGTGAAGATAGTATGGAGGGGGGAGGGATTCCCAGGAGGGTGGAGAGAAGGGTTAATAGTGCTACTGTATAAGTAAGGAGACAGGAACAGACTGGAAAATGATAGATGAATTACGATAATGAATACGGCGTATAAAGTATACGTGATGGTGTTGGTGGTGAGGCTGCGGAAGGATGTCGAGGGGAAAGGAATATTGCCGGAGACACAGGCGGGCTTTAGGGCGGGTAGGAGTACTATCGACAATATCTACGTTCTGCAGCACGTGGTGGATAGAAAATTAGCGAAGAAGGAGTCGAGAGTGTACGCGTTTCTCGTAGATCTCAAAGGTGCGTTTCCTTCGGTGGATAGGGAAGGTTGTGGGAGGCGATGGAGGATAGGGGAGTGGAGAGAAGTCTGATCGAGGGGGTAAGGGAGATACCTGAAGAGACCAAAGATAAGGTAAGAGGGGAGGGGATTTCGGAGGGATTCTGGTTGGATAGGGGGTTAAGGCAAGGGTGTCCGCTTAGCCGAATGCTTTTTGCGATGTTAATTGCGGATATGAAAAGTAAGCTGGAGGTCGGGGTGGTAGGAGGAGTCAAGATAGGAGGGGTTAGAATTTGGTCACTAGCGTATGCAGATAACATAGTGTTACTGGAAAGAAGCGAGGAGGCCTTAAAGGAGATGATGGAGAGGTTGAGAAGATACCTGGATAAGAGAAGGTCAGAGCTGAGTGTGGAAAAGTCCAAGGTTATGGTATTCAGAAAAGGAGGTATAAGGGAGGGGAGTGGACATGGAAGGGAGATGCGGTGCAGGAGGTGAAAGAGTTTGTCTACCTGGACTTCGTCTTTCGGAGGAATGGGGGAGTGGATGGTCACATAAAAGAGAGAGTGAGGAGGGCAAATGTGGCGATATGGCAGGTGTGGGGGTTGGGAAACAAGTTATTTGCAGATGATTGTGGAAGGAGAATGAAATTGTTTGACTCGCTAGTGATGAGTGTGATATTATATGGCGTAGATGTATGGGAGTGGAAGGAAAGTGAAGAGGTAAATAGGACACAGGAGAGGTATGTAAAGTGGACATTGAGGTTGACAAGATTGGCATTACTACTACAAAATATTTAATATGAACTATATATGCATTTATATATGTATTCGCGTGTGTGTATGTGTGTGTGTGTAATACATATATTTCTAAATTCATCTGTATTGAATTTTGTTTTTTGGAAAAAATATTCATCATTAAGGATTTAAAATTGAAATATTATATAACATATAATTCATTCGTAATTTCTTTTAAATTATAACACAATAACAAGGTATATACACTGTAAAAAATTTCGGGAATTTTCCCCACTTTTTAGTAGGGAAAAATCCATATTTTTATTGGGGACACTCATTTCCCCAAGATTTGTGGAAATTTTTCTAAAAGTTCTTATAATTCATTTAAAGGTTGGAGAAAGTTCTCTAAAATTTAGGAAATTAGATAATACCTACAATTTTTGGGGAAATTTCCCGAAACTTATGGTAATTTATACCA
>JAABKJ010014715.1:0-10059 GCA_011634705.1 Andricus grossulariae
ATCGCACGAGCGCTGCAGCCAACTTCAAGTGACTACTCTAACCTCTTGTCTACTGTCAAAATATTATAGTCGATTATGCTCAACAAAATAAATTCGGTTCGCGAACAAAGGAAAATTGATCTCCGTTAAAGGTATGATGAAAAATAGCGTGCACAACTCGGGTCCAAAGGCTATATGATTGCAACAAGTGTAAGAGCTGCCCTCGCTTCGCTCGGGCTGCAAACTTCGCCCTTATTCCAATCATAGCCTTTCAACCCTAGTTGTGCATTACACTATTTACTCACACCGCTCGGAAATCAAGTTTGCGAGTCCCCTCCACATCCGTGATAATAGGCCGAAACTGTCTGACTTGCTCTAGGCGTCTCAGCTATTCAAATATTGATTCCAAATTATTATTCTATTGGCGAAACTCAACCAAAACCGAAGAAGCTTTCGGCCGAAGTGAATTTTTGTTTGTGTTATTTGTTTTAAATGTAATTTTTGTTTTAAGGTGAGCATTACTCTGAAAGCGGGGTAAAGATTAAACATCGTTTTCAAGATACCGTAGCCCCAGGCAGAAACCCTTTTAGTTTCATTTGGGTGATCGTCCCACAGCGGATAAAAAATTACTTTTTTGGTTTAAAATAACGTAAAGCTCACAAATGTTCACTGATTGGGACGGAGGAAATTTCATAAAAAATATGAAAAAATTCCAAAGAAAGTTGTAGAGCTTAATTTTTTATTCAATTTTTCCATTTTTTTATAAATGAACAAATATTACTAAAATGATGGCAATTTTTTATATTTGACGTTCCCGGTGCTCTTTAATAATAGGAAAATTGTTATAATCGCTCACGTTTTAGAGATTTACATTAGGTGAATATATTCCATTATGAAACAATGAACAAAAACCTTTTCTGTACAAAAATTTTTGGTTGAAAATATGCGTTCTATAAATAAATGATCCTCACTGAAACTTATTTTAAAACCATTGGGATTAAAAAAATCTCTTGATTTTCGAAAACCCACCAATGTAAAATATTGTACTGTACTAACAGGTAAACTCATAAACCAAACTCTAGGCGAGAATTCGTATTTGAAACTTATCTGAAATTTCATAACCAGGTATAATATTACAGTCCAACACGGTTTCAAAATATTCATAGGCTCATTTACGGCCGCACCTGAGGTTTCAACACCCTACTATTCCTTGTTTCGTAACAACGGGGAGAAAAATTGGCCCGGAGTAAAACCTTCGTACCATATCCCTGGTTATATTGCAAGAAATTTGGATATAAACAATATTGTAATCAGTAAAATTTCTCTTAGGATTATTTTTGTTAATATTATAAACAAATTTAATAAACAATTGCATTATTCAGGCATTTGTCGACAAAAAATTAGTTTTCTTCAATTTCCGTTTTTTAAAATCAGGAACCTCATGATAATTTCAGCAAAATTTAGGATTTATTGATGAATTTGATGATTTTTTTAAAACAAATTAATTAAACAAATGCATTATTCGGGCATTTGTCGACGCACTAATTAGTTTGGATTAAATGCAAGTCCTTTTAAGTCGCAGCCTCACGATAATTTTAGAAACTTTTATAATTAGTTGACAAATTTGATCTTTTTTAAACAAGTTTAATAAAGAAATGCATTATTCGGGCATCTGTCGACGGAAAAATTCGTTTTTTTCGATATCTTTTCAATTGAGAATTTCATGGTAAAGTCAGCAACATTCATAATTATTCCATAAGTTTTATGATTTTTTCAATAAATTTAATAAACAAATGCATTATTCGGGCACTTGTCAATGGAAAAATTCGTTTTTTTCCATATCCCTCCTCTTGATTGGGAAGTCCATGATTATTTCATTAACACTCATACTTAGATGATAAATTATTTGTCTTCCTTAAACAAATTTAATAAGAAAATACATTATTTGGACATTTCGACGGATAAATTCGTTTTTTCCGGGGTCAGTCCTTTTCATTGGGATCTTTATGATGATTTCAGCAACAGTCATGATTTGTTGATTAATTATATGTTATTTCTTTTCACAAATTCCATTAAAATATGTACTATTCAGACATTTGTCGACAAGAGTATTCGTTTTTTTTTCAATGTTCATCCTTTGGGAAATCCATAATAATGGTGATTTTTGAAACAAATTAAATACACAAGTGCATTGATGGAGTCAATAAGTGACCGATTGATGCGTGTTTGTATTAAATTTTTTCACGAATATCATAAAATTTATGAACTGATCATGAATGTTGCTGAAATTATCATGAAGTTCCCAATTAAAAAGACTGACTGTTTACAAATAAAAATAATATTTATTAACGAATTATGAATGTTGCTAAGATTATCATGAAGTTCTTGATCAAAAGGACTGGCATTGAAAAAAACTTTTTTTTCCGTCCATGAATTCCCGAATAATGCATTTCTTTGGGAAAATCATGAAATTTATGAACAAGTTATAAATTTTTCTAAAATTATCATTAGCTTTCTGATTTGAAAAATCACATCGGAGAAAAATAATTTTCATTATATTTTTTCCATTCAAATTTCTTACAATATAACTTTGAAAAACGTAAAATTATTGAAAATTATAGAAAACACATTTCCAACAAATAATTTGTTTATAAATTTTGTTGTTGTTTATTGTTTCATGATGAAATATCTTTATCTAATTTAAATCTATGAAACGCGGGCGATTACAACAATTTTCCTCTGATGGATGAGCACCGGGAACGTCAAATATAAAAAATTGCCATTTTTTCGTGATATTTTTTTTTTATAAACAAAAATTAAAAGCTAAGTCAAAAATCAGACTTGACAGCTTTCTTTAAAATTTTATCAGCTTTTTTTCATTCTTTTCGACCCAATCGGTCAATATTTGTGGGCTGTACGTAATTTTGAACGAAAAAGTCATTTTTTCCCACTAAGCCTCCGACCATCCATCGTACTTATTCCCCGGGAGGGTAAATTAGGGATGTGAGAGGAGGGTAGGGCAAGTAAGGGCTATGAGCGTAGAGAGTGAGGATGGTGAAGTAGGAGGAGTGTGGAGAAGGAAAGTATATGAGTGATAAGTAGGGGAAGGGAGTGCAAGCGAAGAGGAAGTAGGGGCAGTAAGGGAAACCAAGGGATGGGAAAGTGAATGGAATTAAGTGGAGGGGAGAAAGTTTGCATACGCGGAACTTCTGGGTCGCTGATTACGAATCTCGAATCCGATTTTAAAAATTAATTATCACGTTACTTGAACGTATAGGGTGAGTTTTTTGGCACTCTTCCTCCTCGAATACTCGGGTATGCATCTCAATGTGTTGGCCCACTGATATTATTTTAACCAAAAAATGCATCCACCACTCTCCCAAAAAGGACGAAGAGTGAAAAAACTTAATTTCTAACTATACTACACTTTTCCACATAGCTGAGGATAGTGACAAATGATATTTTGTAGATTTTTTGTGCACTTTTGCACACGGTTGTTAGACATAAGTATGATGGTTAGGATGTATATATCTTGCTAGAGCAGAGGCTCTTCGCCGAAGAGCGAAAGCTTGTAGCAAGAAAAAAATAAAGGACTAGTAGTTGAAAAAAATTAACGTCGACTTCATATTCTCTCACCCTGTTTAAAAAAAACATAAAAAAACTTAATAAGTTTTACTTATTTTTAATAACATTTATACACTTCTTCATCATTTAAACACCTACATTGGATCGGTTATTTTCATTTTTCAAAATCTGACTTCAGATTTCAAATCAGTAATATCATAGATATAAAATAAAAACTTTGGCATTTTTCAAAATTTGATTCACATAAAGATGTGCAGGTACAAAGTTAATTGCTTTTTGAAAAGAAAGAAACAACCCAACTTTGGTCGCTTGCACTGTCGTCGAAATTTGGAATTTCAAATTTGCGGCAGTAGATTTGTATCCAGCGAAACCTAAACCTTCGGTGTACCAAGTTACATTATTTTTAATTGTAGTTTGACACAGTTACAGATTTTTGATGCCGTTCTTGCTAAATTGTCCCACTGTGCGCAAAGATGCCCACGTCGCGTCACCAAGTTTCTCCAAAATCCCTTTTCCAAATAATATACTCTGATACGGTTTTAAAAAGAACTGTTATACCCTCTCCCCCTCCCCACAACTGACTGGTACGAAAAAGTACAGCAAAAGGGTAAACTACCAAATAGCTGGGAAATATAAAACCTCAAAAGCATTAAACTAATTTAATGTTTACAGAACATGAATCGTTTAGCATTGAATACATTATTCATATATATATATATATATATCGTTGGTATTTAGACGATTCAGGCATTCAGCTGACTGCCTAGGTGTTCAGCCAACTGCCGGCGTTCAGAAGAATTTAGGACGAAATCTATACCTGGCGTCCAAGTGCCTGATTTATTTAGGCATCCAGAGAAATACTCAGCGATTCTTCTGTAAGCCTGACAAGTTTTAGGCAATTACAGAAAACTAACCATAGATTATTAGAGCATATTAAATTGCTATTTAACATTCTATTTTCATTTCTATGTTCATCCAATTGATTAAACAAAATTTTACAAAATAATAAGAATAATGATTTCATGTCCCACGTTTAAAAAATCTTTTAACTTAAGTACATGTTTTCACACTTCTCGAAGATAAACATTTTATTTTTATGTTTTAATTTGGTCACGGAAATAATTTAATGGCTGGATTCACCATTTAACATGCATCATTTGAACTCTAAGCGCAGTTTTTGTAGAATTTAGTGAATATTACTACGTAAAATAGCTGTATTTACGATTTTACTTACACATGTTACAATTTGAAATAGTAAAATTAATTAAAGTCCACAAAAAAAGTGTGTTAAGAGTTCAAATGATGCAATCTTGTTATTCTTGTACAAACAATAATTTCAAAAAGAAAGAACTATATGTATAAGGTAAATGAAAAAAAAACATTGTATTTTTATTTTGCAATTCGGTCTTGTAAAAAAGTAAATGGCTAAGTTGACCATATAAATGCTTCATTCAAACTGTGAAATCATTTTTTGTAGAATTTAGTGACTCTTACAACGCAAAATAGTCAACTATTCACTTCATTCAATTATTCTTTGCTCGACATATTACGGTTTGTCATTTTTCATTCCTTATACTATTTTTTAAATTTGTCATCTAACTCAATCCTGTTCAAAATACACGCACTGCTAAATCAAAATCCATAGTAGTAAACAATAAAATATATAGTTATATATATATACGTATATGTTTGTGTGTGTATGAAGGGAATAGTATACAAGAGTTCTTTTCAGAACCACATGAGAGTATATTATTTTAAAAAGGGAGTTTGGAGAGTCTCGCAGACGTGGGCTTCCTCGCGGCTTTAAGCGATGCCGGGCCGCGTCGCGTCGGTGTGCCGCTGCGTCAAGAACCATGGCTTACAGTTTCTCGAAACAAAACAAACAAAAAACGTCATTTCAGAAATATTGCCGCATGTGTAATCGTGTATTTGCACGTGGATATTTTTATTCGAGCGACCATCTCAATCTTACGTATCATTTATATAAAATGGCTTAGTGGACAACATAAGTCGAGATTATAAAATGTCAGTAAAGAAGTCAGTAACATAATCTGCAATCAAAACAGCTTATCTACTTTTTAAGCGATATTTTTCTAGTGGATATAAAGTTCATAAATCTTAAGTTTTCTTATAAGACTAGATGCAGCTGTAGTTGGTTGGGAGGCTTAAGCGTGTGGCACATGGAGGTCAAAGGGACCTCGGCCTGCACGCGTATAGATATGAATGAAAGGATCCCTGTAAACGGGCTCTCCTGGTATGCGTGATTACGGTATGGTAGAAGGGAGAAAGAGCCTAGCTAACACGGTCCTTCTGGATCCCTGGGTCGAGGCCCCTCCCGGACCGATTTACAGCTTTGAAATCGGGACAAGAATTACCTACGGCCCGCATAGCGACCAAGAAACAGCCCTCCGTCTGTTATAGTGGTCTACAAGCGGATATTTGAACATTGAGTGTCTCACTCAGTGTGACCACCCCTCTAAGCCATGGGCGTAGAGTGATCGTGCTCGTTACACTTTGGCACCTAGAGGTTAGGAAGGTGTCCTAACGGCCTCTCGGGGATGCCGAACGACCTCCCTGAGTATTAAGTCTTATCCCTGCATGCAGGGCTCTGCAGGGGCGGACCTTTAATTCCCCAAGTTTCTCGTGGGATCAACATGAATCACGCAAAACCAAACCAACAATCGAAGGAAAGAAGAAGGGAGTTGGCGGAGGGAGGAGAGGGATCGGGCCTCAAGGGGTCCAACGAAACCCCTTCCTCCCCATCTGTCTCTCCGGCAAGCCTAATTCAGATGGCGGCTGTGCTATTACCTCCCTCGGGAGTCTACCAACAAAACAAACGGCTCAACGGTTTCCTGAAAAGAAGACTGAAGAGGCGAGCGCAGCAGGCTAGCAGAGCAGCTGCGGGAGGTGGAACGTCGGCAGCTGCATGGCCGACATCCAGCACTGAGGCTCTGAAGAGAGGTTAGGGCTAAGAGGACACCCGACCGGGGGTGGCCAAGACTCTAAAGAGGCACAAGGCGGCCCAGCAGCCGACGATCAGAGAGCCGTGGGGAGCTGGACTGACGGTTGCTCAGAGGACTAGCCCCTGACGATGGTCGTGGCCGATGCCAACTACCCGAACTCAATGCTCACTACGAAGCAGTACGAGCTCTTCAGGGAGGCTACCTGAAGGGCGCTCAAAAGAGTGTCCCCAGATCAATAGCCAAGATTCGTGACTTGCTTCTGCGGGGGAGGGGTCTTCGTATTTGTGGCAGCCGACCTAGCAGCTAAAGCTTGGCTACTCAAAGCAGTGGTCGAAATAAAGCCGTGGGAAGTTGCAGCGCTTAAGGTGGTTGGGGTTGAGTTGCACCACAGCATGGTGAGGGCTACGGCGCGGTTGCCGGGTGAACCGGAAGACCCGTCTGAGATACTCCAGCGGCTCGAGGGTTTCAACCCCTTGTTCAAGACAGCGTCCCAGCGAACCGTTAGGCACGATAGGCCTCAGGAAGAGAACACAGTAGGAGGTACCAAACATCTAGTTGTGCAGATTCCTTAGTCCCAGACGAGGGCTCTTGCGGCCCTCAACAACAGTCCCTTCTACCAATTTGAACAGGTCAGCTTTAGGGTAGCCGGCCAAGGACAGGAGGGGCCTGTTGGGACACAGGAATTTCGGGAGCAGATCTAAATGACTGCTCTTGGTCTCACCATTATCCAATTTAACTTGCATCACAGCAAAGGCGTCTCTGCAGTTTTGCAGAGTGGCATGGCTGTGAGGCACACAGGTATCTCACTGATCCAAGAACCTTGGTTAGTTTGAGATACTATAAGGGGATTAGCGGGAGCTGGTCTTTTCATTTACAGGGACCCAAGGCGGTCAACCCAAGGGCCTGCATAATGGCTTATTTTCTTCATGACAGCGATGCGAACCCACCAGTGGAGGTTTTAGAGATAACATCAAGAGATGGAGAGTTTCAGATGAACCCACTCTCTCAGATCAAGCACAGATAGAGTTCGTATTGAAATCCATTGTACCCGCTGGCCTCACATGGGTCAAAAATCCAAGAAGAACAGACTGGGATCAGTTTTCCACGGAACTAAGATGTGCACTTTTAGAGTTTCCCAGTTTAATTCAAGACGTGGATACCCTGGAGATGGCAGCCAACACTTTCACGGAAGCCATCACAGCTACTAATGAAAGTAATTATCGACCTACTAGAGTCCGAAAGGCTGGGGAGACACACTGGTGGAATGGGAAACTCGAAGAGCTTCGCAGGGAAACCCGAGAGAGGTTCAGACGTGCCAGTACTGGCAAAACGAAGAAACTATGGACCTTACTCACAACGGTAAGGGAAGAATACAGGGGTGCAATACGTAGGGCAAAGCAAGAGAGCTGGACCAACTTTTGCACAGACATCGAGAAGGGAGCTGAGGCGGCTAGACTGGATAAGCTGCTTTCTCGAAACCCAGACGGTATTCTCGGCACTCTGGAATAGTTGGGGGGGGGGGGTTACTCAGAGTCGCACAAGGATTACCTTGGCTCACCTGATCAAGGCACATTTTCTGGGCTTTTCAAGGTTTGTAGAAGTGAGGACGGCACCTCAGAGGCAACAAAAGTCGACTGCGGCCCAACTGATGAGACTGGCTGGAGAGACCATCACAGTGCCGCTAGTGAGACTTGCTAGGGCTAGTCTGACGTTGGGACATGTCTCGGTGGCATGAAGGGGTACGAGAGTAGTCTCTATTCTTAAAGCAGGTAGGATCGGTTATACCTTACTCAAGGATTTCCGTCCCATTAGCCTGACATCTTTCCTACCAAAAACAGTGGAAAGACTTGTGGATAGATTTATCCGCGATAAGGTCTTGTCAAGAAGGCCACTTCACAAAGAGAATCACGCCTATAGGGCTAGTCACTCGACGGAGACGGCCTTAAGCGGAGCATTAAACCTAACTGAAGGACAACTGAAGGAGAAAGACCTTGCGATTGGAACCTTTATGGACATCGAAGGAGCCTTTGACAATACCTCTGGAGAGGTGATCAGGGCGACCATGATCACACATATTGTGCCTACTGCAGTCGTGGAATGGACGTGCCACATGTTGGCCAACAGGAATCTAACTACGATTAAGGGTGATACCAATTTATGTGAAACCGTTGACTCGGGATGTCCGCAGAGAGAAGTTTCATCGCCCTTGCTGTGGTGCCTAGTAATGGATGAACTGCTTCATCTACTTTCGAGTCAGGGTCACCACGTCGTAGGCTTTGCGACCGATATACGCGGTTGTTTTCACCAGAAGGTATATGTGGGGAACCTCGAGTACACTGAAACTTGGAGGACAAAAACTGGAAATCAAAGAACGAGCTAAATATCTAGGAGTAATTCTGGATGAGAAGCTGTCATGGAACGAGCACCTGAAAAACAAGTGCAAGAAGCTAAAATCGACTCTATGACTCTGTAGGAGAGCGATAGGGAAAAACTGGGGCTTGAAACCGGGGACTATCTCATGTTTATCTCATTATTATCTCATGTGGAACTACACAGCGATCTTGCGATCCAGGCTAACCTATGCGGCGGTGGTCTGGTGGAGCAGGTTCGAGCTGTTCACTATGAAGTTTCGACTGAAAAAGATCAGGGGACTGATTTCGAGAGGCATCACAAGTAACTCGAAGTCAACACCCACGATGGCACTGAGGGCACTAATCTGTTTGGAGGTTTTCCATCTCACTATCAAGGCCGTGACTGCCAAGGCGGCCTGGAGACCAAATTTAGTAAATGACAGAAGAAGCTCGACAGCAGTGAAGATCCTAGTCGACATCACGAGGAGGCCGACCTTGAACATGCCCACGGACAAATGGTGATTCGCTACCTCTTTGACAAGAAGTATCGGCTTAGCCTATCCACGAAGGAGGAATGGGTTAACGGCGACGCACACCTGTGATGGAGACAACTGGTTCACAGGTGGCTCCAGGAACGAGGAGAATGCAGGAGCCGGTTTATATCGTAGAAGAAATGGCATGGGCTCCACAATCGAGATGGGGTCCTACGCCACAGTTCTACAATCTGAGATTATAGCCATATTCCAGTGCTCCTAAAAGGGAAAGGAGTATGACAACAAAAGAAACATCTGTATCTGCTAAGACTGCAGGGCTGCTATATTGGCCTTGAATTGAACAACGACCACGTCGCTATTAGTATGGGAATGCTTTGAGGAACTAAATATGTCAGTGAAAGAAAACCGAGTTACTCTGCTATATATCTCTGGACACAGCGGTATCAAGGGCAATAAGATATCGGATAGGCTAGCTAAACTAGCAGCAAGATGAAATTTTACTGGACCCAAACCAGTTGTAGGCATTTCCAGTAGGTCAGTCACTAAAGAAATTAACGGTTGGCTGACTGAGGAACATCAGAATGTGTGGGATTTGGTCTCTGGTTGCAGGCAGGCCAAAACACTCTTGGGCTCAAAGCTTAACTTTAACCGAGCAAGGGAAATACTCAAGCTCGGGAGAAAAGAGAT